>JANQBS010000164.1:0-91284 GCA_033085395.1 Xanthoparmelia taractica
CTACGAACCATTTGTATAGCTTCAAATTGAACCAGTTCAGGCCTCCAAACCAACTATTTGTACCGTTGGGAGCGTTGGTGACGTGGTCTCTCCCTGGCATATACCGATGTTGCTCCCACGTCAGGCACTGCATCAACCTTGTCACCGGTCGCCCTTCAGACGGCGCTTATGCTCTGTACACGATCGTCTCCGTCAATAAGGCGGCTATTCGTTCTAATTAAATCTTCTTTATCGACGGCGTCATCGTGCCCTTTGCCGTGGAGGCGGCCACTTGCGCGCTGTCCGTCAAAGAGCCTAACTCGTGCATGCCTGACGTCTCATCCCAGCCCTCGCTCACCCCTATCCTACTCTACAGACCACTGCACGATCTGCCGGCAAGACCCTCGTCGTGTACGGCGCTTCCTCTTCCGTCGGCTTCATGATAACTCAGATCGCTGTAGCCACTGAAATCAATATCATCGCCATCGCTGATGCGCACAACCACGACTTGATCAAGCGCTGCAGAGCTACTCAAATCCTTGATCACAGAGACTCCTCGATCGTCGAAAACGTCATCAATGCCGCCATAGCGAGCCAATTGAAATTCGCCGGCATCTTCGACGCCATCTCCACTTCTGAGACGTACGCTTGCGATCTCGCTATCCTCGAGAAGCTGGGCAGCGGCCACCTCACCTGCGTGTATCCTCCCCCTGTCAATGATGTGTTCTTAAATGTCAAGATCGGTATGATCTTCGCCGTTAAGACGTGGTAACGCCCGTCTACTGGGACTTCGTGACGCCCGCGCTGCAGAGCGAAAAGCTGAAGTGTCGCCCGCCGCCAACCATCGTCGGCAAGGGCTTAGAGCATATTAACGATGCGCTGAGGAAGTCAAAGGCCGGTTTAAGTGCGACGAAGCTGGTGGTGGAACTATAGGGGGATGGATCGAGTGGTCATCTGCGGCAGCGTGGTTAAGACGGCCGAGCAGCTGGCACTTTTCACTGGAGCGACATTGTCACTCCATATTGTGGCAGTCCAAAAGAAGCATTTACAGAGATGTTAAACTAGGTGGCGTCGGTATCACGTAGCCCGGTACGCCGTCAGTGCGTTATTTGTTGGAATATGTATGACGGATTGATTGACTATCTAGGAGGATGCTGAGTGGGCTACTTATGCCCCTATTTGCCACCTTATTCCTCAATATATTAGCCACTGCGGGGTAGCTACTTGCCACCCCATTCCCCAATATATTAGCCACTGCGGGCTAGCTACAACACATGGTGCTGTAGTATTTCCAACACACGCTCATGATGCAGCACCATTGGCCACCCCCTGCTGCAGTATGACTAGACACTGATATGTATATCATTATTATCCTCAAAATCGTTATCTCTTGTGACACTGGCTAGTTTGGCTTGATATTCTCGGGCTCTATCAGCCCCTTTTCCTTTTCCTTTGGCCTGATCCTTCATCTTTAATTTGAACCATTTCGGTGCCTTTTCTGAAAACTTCATATAACACAAATTGCTGAAATGTCTGCTCCCATAGTGCTCACAGGATTCTTTTTCATTATTGTTCTCAATTACTCTTAGGGCTAATGCGAGGTCACGAGAGTTGTGAAGGGCCTGATTGTGTTGACGAGTGACTTCGAGAACCATTTGACGAGCTTTTTCAGCTGTGATTGATGATGTAACTAGCCAGATCTGTACGAGATACTGATATTTCTGTGGCAATGACATCGAGAGACAGAGAATTATACGGGTATTTGAATCCAAAATGACCTCGGTTGCATCGATCTTCTCTTCAAGAACTTTGATATATATCAAATACTCTAGCACGGACTTGAAGGCCTTGAATTTGAGCGTATAGTATTCTTTTGATAGACGCATGAACTCTGAGGATCTCGTTTGTTGTAAGAGAGTTCGTAAACGTGTGATCATGAGGTATCCATCATTGAATTTATCCTCTGTGAATTTCTGTTTGATATTAGTGCTGATTGTAGGTGTTATAAGATCTGCTACTTCTTGGGATTTCTCTTCTCAATCCTTTATTGCCTTTTATTCTTTTCTAGAGATCTGTGAAATCTCTTCCGTAGCCGTCGTGGCTATTGTCTTTTTTGATTCATAGATTTCTTGGGTGTATTTTCATAGCTTCTTCGAACGCAGTTCAGCTCGTATATCAACGAATCACGATCCGAAATTCTCCTCTGTCAGAGGCGGTATGCGTGTTGATCCACTGTCTTTCGTAGACATCTTGATCTGCTTTTAGGTCTTCCGTAATGGAAATAAGTCAAGGAGTGCTGGACTTGGAATCAATCATTGACGACTGCGTAGCGATAGCAGCGAGGGCTCATAATCTGTTGGAATATGTATGACGAATTGATTGCCTATCTAGGAGGATGCTGAGTGGGCTATTTATGCCCCTATTTGCCACCTCATTCCTCAATATATTAGCCACTGCGGGGTAGCTACAACACATGGTGCTGCAGCATTTCCAACATTATTGCCACAAGCTACGCATACATAGTACTTGTGGTTGCGGACACACATAATAACAAGACAGACAATATTTCAATAATACAACTTGTCTCACCTCCTTGTACACTTTCTAACCGCGTATGCCATGTAGCTTTTAACATAGCTAAGCACCATATTCGACTCCACAGAGTTCGATAAGAGAATCAGAAGCTATGCGTCGGGAGTTGATATTAGTCATTTTTCCTTTGTGTATACGGTCGCTAAGAAGTGGAATTAGGAAGGAGGAGTTTCATACCTAATCGGTCTTATAGTTCCGAGTTCATCAGTATAGAGAGCTCGTAATGACGCGATTATGTACTTGGTCGTCAAGAAGGTAATCCATCAGATCGTCAAAGAGCTACGCCTGTACGTGTCAGGTTGAATAGCCTTTAACAGCTCCTTGCCTGCGAGAAACAGGCTTTGATGACATCATTATTTCTCGATGCATTAGCTGGTATATATGACCCCTTAGAGTCGAGTTGCTCTATCATATGGTCCTGCGGGGAGAATCAGTAGGCGCTTATCTCTTTTCGACTGCACTCGGACTGATAGGTGACACGATGTGTTATCCTCTGTTTATACGATTCACATGTACGCGTATTTGAACGTATTTTGTAATCGACTAGCCACGTGCTAGCTTTGGCGCGAGTCGACCTTGGAGCGGCAATTATATTGTTCGGTGAAGGGGTCAAGAACACCAACAGATAGCGCCAATTGTGTCTACCTCTTCAGGAGCACTTCCTTAGAAGAGCAAATACGATGAATTCCATCCTCAATCTATCAGCCATTGTCTTATCGAAGTACGAAGCTGATTGGTTCGAGAGCGCTTGGGCCAATGCTGCATAACGCTGTACAATGAACCTTCGCTGGACGTCATTGGTTCCTCAGATGGCTCAGAAGCAAGGAAGGAGGCGTTTAGGGCTGCGCCTCACTGCATGCGGGGAAATCTCAGAGCCTCCCGATTACTCACGTGCGGGGTTCTATGCACAGCTGATTCACCACAGGAATGGAATGGTCCGAAAGCACCTGAACTTTTATGGAAAGCATATAGCCTCTTCCTACCCTAGCCTATGGCTCAGCGCAGCTTTACTCTTGGAATTGAAACGCCTTCCGTATGGGTCAGAAGCAGTTTGTTGTTCGCCTCATCCACACCACCTTGATCGAGCGAGAAAAACCCTCGATGCAAAAATCAATGATGTGTTCGCATATGATTGATCCAGTTTCAGTCCTATACAAATTACCGTCCCCATTATCCCACCCTTCCAAAGCTGAGAATCGATTTCGATGGAGACCCACCAACGACAGCGAGAGCCTTGGAGGACCTTATGCTTTCATAAGCCTTGGTGGACATGATTGGGCTCTCGGACCCCTTTTCGAAGTGAAATCGTCTCGCTCTGGCGTCGCATTATCACAACACATATCAAGATAGTTTACACCATAGAAGATAAGCTTGCTATCTGACGGAGTTTCCGCCTTAATTACGCTGTCTAAGGTCTTGATACAACATCTAACACTTCCTCAGAGACTTCGTTGATTGACTTTTATAGATTTTAGCATAGCAAATGGTCAGCAGCAAATGTACTACCGTAAGGATCTAATTCGTGTTCCACCGGCTGCTCCGCCATCTCTCAACTCTCCAAGCTAGATTTATTCTAGTAGGAGCACGCTGGCCTAGCACATCTTAGTGATAACCCGCGTCCAGGCCTAGCGATGCCAGCAAGGAACTGCAACAAAGGCGATTCCGTAACTCTCAGCATCACGAGGCCTGATACTACTTATACAACCATCATCCAATTAGGGTCGTCAACCAACTGCGCAACAGACACACCAGCTGAACCACAAGTCACTGTGCCTCCAACTCAGACTCCACCCTCTGTCACCAACCAGACCCCAGTCTCTAATAATCATGGTGATAACTCGGCTACAACGATTGGGGTTATTGTGGGCTGTCTCATTTTGGGGATTCTGTTGCTGCTTGCCACTTGCTGCATTCCAAGAAAGTACGAAAAGCGTCCACCACGGCCAATAGCGGGGCCCCCAGGCGCCGTCGGACCGGCAGGACCACAGGGAGCACCAGGTGCTCCTGGACAGCCGGGTCCGCAGGGAGCCCAAGGTCAACCTGGGGCACGAGGGGCAGCGGGACCAGCGGGACCAGCGGGACCAGCTGGGATGCCTGGTCCGCCGGGAGCCCAAGGTTTTCCTGGAGCACCAGGGGTAGCGGGAGCAGCGGGACCGGCGGGAGCAGCTGGGATGCCAGGAGCACGTGGTGACCCTGGAAGACGAGGAAGCCCAGGGCCCCAAGGGCCTCAAGGACCCCAAGGACCAGGCGTGATTCTTGGGGCAGATGCGTATCAAAGACTACAAGGTCCGCCAGGTCCCCAAGGGGTCCAAGGTGTTCAGGGGGTCCAAGGGGTTCAGGGGGTCCAAGGGGTTCAGGGGGTCCAAGGGGTTCAGGGGGTCCAAGGGGTTCAGGGAGTGCAGGGGGTCCAAGGAGCCCGAGCGTGACCAGAGTTCTATCCATTCTACTCTCTTCAGTGGTGGAGCTATGCTACACATTGGAAACTGCTAGCATCCAGCTCACGTACATACTTTGCGCTTTAGTTGAAGCTGATAATATTCATCTGTAAAGGTTTTATAAAATAGTAATATATAGCGTCGCAAACTTCTCAATGTTGAGTTCTAATAGATAAATAATGAAGTACTACGATTACTATCAGAATATACAAGAAAGGCTGAAGTGGCCTTTGGCCACATCTAATAGGGTAGGGTAGGTCGGGTCCTACACCGGCGTCGGATTGGAGAAGCTTGAAAGGCCCCTCAAATAAGGTTGGGTATCAACTATAAGAATGGTACTACGGGGTTCTCAGCCCCCTAACCAGCCCCCTATAATCACGCCACACCTATTCCTATTCATCGTTCCTGTATAGTACAATTACGCATCGATTTCGAGTCGGAGTAATCATATTGTTCCGCACACTTAGCTACTGTGCAGCGTGCGCCGGCATGTATAGATGCCTGGCGTTGGAATCAACTCCAAGAAGCTACTACATCGGGAGGCCTTTTTTGGAGTTCAGTTGGGTGCCTAAACTCTGCCTATTTTCCGGCTTTATCACCGGGTATTAGGTGTAACGATTCAATAATGCGCCAAGGGTAATAGCCCACATACCAAGTCAACTTCGGCTCTTCCTAGCGAATATTCCTTTACTTAATTAAATACTCTATGATTAACGCGTGGTGATATATATATTCAGAGCCTTCCAATTGCTCTCCATGTATGCTGAGCTATGTACAAGTCTCCGACAACGAACGTAGCGGCGCGGGGGGGGGAAGGGGGGATGGTGAATACAAACATTCTGCTGAGAGCGGCGCTACATCTTTAACGAGGCACTCGTTTATGCTGCCTTCTTCTGCGTACGAAGAACCCACTCGACGCCTCTTTGAACCTGCTCATCCCGATCGTCTACAGGCTTGTACCCTAACACCTCTCTAGCTTTCTCAATCGAATACGTCCGTTTGTTACACGTATATGCCATGTACTGCCGCTTTAAAACTCTGGGCCTCTTCAGTCCCAAGGTAAAAGCCCAGTAGAGCCATTCGACCACACTCGCCAAGGCCATCATGAACCACGCTGGAATGAACCTTATTTCCTCGGGAGCCGTCTTGTCTCCTGCAGCAGCCCATATCTGATGGTGCAAATTCCAAAATGGAACGGGATTGCCGTCTGTGATGAAGAAAGCTTCGCCGTCCACCTTTCCGCTTCCATCGTCTGATTGCCGGAGAAGAGCTTTGGCAGCGAGTAGGTGAGAGCGCGCAGCATTTGTGGCTGACAGCCAATCGAATAAGTCTGTGTTGTCTCCGATCTGATACCGATGACGACCCTCTTGGAGGACATTGAGGCTGCGTGGGATCACCTGAACGTCGCGTTCACCATACACACCTGGAAGCCGAAGGCAAAGTGTACGCAGACCTCCCCTGCCATTTGCATCCAGTACCGCTTGATCGGCGATAGCCTTCGTTTTCGCGTAATACTCGGCTCGAGATGTAATTGTGACCATCTTAGCATCTTCGGATACGAAGTTCTGTGACAAGCCTTCTATGACCTCAACGCTTGAAGTGTAAATGAAAGCTCTGACATGATCGTTTGCGATAGCGGCCTTGAGAAGATTCTGCGTTCCTTTCACATTTGTTTCGTAAAAGTAAGCATTGCGAGCGTTTCCAGTTTCAGTTGGCGAAGCAGTGTGAATGATGAGGCTGGGCTGAATGTCGGCGAGAAGGGATCGTACTTGTTCGAACGAAGTGAGGCTTCCGCTGTGGTATTGAGCGCTTTTGACTTGGTTGTGGGACGGATTGCGACTCAGGACGTGAATCGAAGACCAGGTTGAGTCTTTCACGAAAGCATTGACAATGTGGTATCCTACGAACCCGCATCCTCCAACAACAAGTACCCTTTTCTCAGACATGAGGTGGTGTAGTTACTGTGAACAAAGAGGCGCGATAGGGGTTGGGCAGTGTAAGTTAACAGACTGAAATCCTAGGATGATGTGGCAGCTGTAGCTTCACACTAATGCGTCCTTGTTATTTGCTTTGAATGAGGAAGGGTACGGACTTGACTTCATTTTGGAATCACCAGAGGGTTGAACAGAGGTATTGGAGCCTCTCGTAGACTTTTTCTGCATATGCGGAACGTATCCGCTGTACCCCAACCAAGTCTAGGGTTAGGGCTGGCACTAACGCTGTCCAGGACTTATGGTGTTTGGTTATGGCCCAGCTGATTAAGGTAAGGTAGCATGAATGAAGAATTACACCTAACCATGGCCCCACTATGAGCGTAGCGAATAGTGGTCCTACATCCAATTGCGCCCTACATTCAATTGCGCGTTTCTTCGTGATTTGATTCTTTTATCTCAAGTTATTATTATTAAATTATAATATAATCAGTTCTTATATTAATAAAGAGACTCTTTTAGAAGATATTATATTTGACTATTAGACTACCAAATTCGATAGTGCTCGTACAACTACGTTACACTATAATCTTAAATCAAGACGCGTTTAATATCGACTTCGGGAAATAACTTCGAGAAGCACTCGTTAATTAAATTATTAACGGTTTATTATAGTTTAAGAGTTATTCTTATATAATTATATTAATTACTTAAATTAGATTAAACACTTAATTCGTCTTTATTATATTCGTAATATTATAGAATTTCTTTTTAAACTCGAGTCGTTTTTAGATTAATCTTCGAAATTATTAAATAAGAACTAAGTCACAAACTTTATAAAATAATATTCTAAATATTACAAACGTAAATAAAAGTCTCTAAGTATCGAGCGTAAGAACGTATATGATATTTAGAGTATATAAGAGATATATAAGAGATTTCAAACTAATTATAAAGAGATAAAAATATAATTTGAAGACGTTTAAAATATAGATAAGATAGACTTTTGAGTTAACTATAAAATCGCTTATTTAGTAATCACAATAGATAAAAGCAAAGTACTTCGCTTTATTAATGTCAGGCCTAGCGCTACATGCGCATTAGCGCCGACTACTCATGGGTTCAGGGTCCATTGCGGAGTCATGGCGGGGTCCATGACCTAAGGCCTTGGCGGGGCCTTGGCGGTTATATGTCCTCTTCGCATGCCCCAGGGTTTTCGTGTTCCTTAGAAATTAGTTCTACTAGGACTTAGTACCTAATAAAGGAATCACCATCGTACCGACTATACGTCTCTTATATTGGTTAGGGCCGCTTGCTGAGCGCCAGCGAACCAACCCCTTACAATTAATTTAGATAATTGTAATTATATAACTTTCATAAAGTATATTTCGACTAAGAGATAAAGTATCTCATCTTTTGTTGTTCTAAAAGAAGTATATATTCTATATAAATAGAATAAGAATAACTTATTCTCGAATACAATTCTAATCGTTTTCTCTACTAAATATTTAAATAATTAATTAATATATACTTAGTTAAAGTATTTCGATATATATTTAAGTCGATATTAAAAGAGAGAATAAAAAGTCTTAATTTTAGATAACTTTAAATCTTATTTTATATACGAATTTTAACTATATTTACAATAAAAGAAAACCGCTTTATTTGTTCTTCTCTCGTATTCTATATTGTGAGGGCGCTTTCCAATTGTACCATAAAGTTAAAAATATGACTCATGGGTTCGGGTGCCGCGCTTCATAGAAGGCGCACCCTATTTGCCCATATGAAGCCCATACGACGTACCCGGGACCCCACACTGGTACTCATACGGCTCGGCCTAACATATATATATTACTTAGCCTTTAAATATTAATTACTTTTAGCTATTTAAATATTATTATTTTAAGATTATCGATAATATTATTCGTCTAAGAAGTAGTAACTTTAATAGACTAGATTTTCTTATAGTATTTAATTAAATAAGATCTTAAACGTTCAAGTCTTTAATTATTTAATTAGTCTTTCGAAAGATTTAATTCGTATTCTATAATTTCGAAATCGTTCTAATAAAGATTAGATCTTTATAATTAAATATTACTGCTCTCGAATTAGTCTCTTCTCTTCTTATAAGTATATCGTATTTAACTCGAGATATAATTCAATTCCTTTTAGAGACTCTTAGTAATAAGTGAATACGCTATTTTAAAAGTTCTACGAAGATCTTTAGATAAGTCTATTAAGAGTATAATTATTAATAAATTTTTAAGATAAATCGTCGAGTGAGATCTTAAATATATTTATAAAGAGACTCTAATCAAATAAGTACGTAAGTGTAAGGGCGCTTTCCAATTGTACCATAGAATCAAAAATATTGAGTCATGGGTTCGGGTGCCGCGCTTCATAGAAGGCACACACTCTATTTGAACCCATATGGAGCCCATACGGCGCACCCATAGGCACCCATATGGCTCCGTACGGCCTAACAGTAAGACACTTATTAAAACTATCGCTTAGAAGAATAAATAAATGCACGTCGATTAAATACCTAAATCTCTCGTTATAATAAAAGAAATAGCTAAAGAAAAAACGGAGAAGGCCTTAAAGCGAGTTACGCGAGCGAAGGAAATTCAATAAAAAAAGACTAATAAGGTCGTTAAATCTAGTCTCCGAAAGTTGAATTATAATGTTTAAAAGCTGGTCCATAATAATTAGGCCGTTTTTCTTGATCAGCTGACTGTGAGACGAGATATTCGTAGAATAGGAGGCGGTTTTTGAATATATGCGTAATTGAATGTAGGGCGCAATTGGATGTAGGACCACTATTCGCTACGCTCATAGTGGGGCCACGGTTACAATAGCCTGGGGTAAAACTCTTTATTTTCTCTAGTGCCACAGGCTTGGTGCAACGTGGGAGAGTTGCAGATTGGCACGTGTGAAGTTGACTCGATATTATATTATCTTCATCGTTTCTATCACCGATAGATTTGAACAAGTTTAAGGGACACCGATGTCGGAATTTCCACGCATAGCCTATTCAGGCCCATTCGACATACGTCGTGCTAAAAAATGGCGCAGTGTAAGCGCCAGGACATACGTCAATGCCTAAAAGCAGGCCATATCTACGAGGCAAGGTGTAACATAGCAGTTTACCAACAGATGAGCTGATGGTCTAGAAAAGCCTGGGGGTTTCCTGAAAAGTGGTAAGATGAGAAGTAAGAAATGCCGAGGTGGGTTTGGCTTTTAGGATCCTCAGCGTAGCAATTCTCTCCATCATGTTGTATTGAGACCAAGGCAGATACCGTGCCGTGTGCTCAAACCTTGCCGCAAATTTACCGCCATGATTTTGCCCATTCTACTCTAATGCTCATCGACGTACTTCAGCCGTGCAGCATGAGTGCACGCAGGTTCTAGTAGCGAGCAGGAGTATCGATACGTTTCATGGGATAGGGTGTCGGGTCACGATATGGGCGCTGAGGGTTACACTTGCGGCTGGATTCAGCCGCTGCTTACTGTAAAGGTGTGGTGGATCTTTGTAAGCCAATTGGCCCCCATCCTAGATGGCCGGTCATGTTTCGGATGATACGATATTCCGGTAGGGATGAATGATTCCGACAGACTTGTGAAAAGGTGGGTATTGTCAGAGAGGCTTTCTGACATGCATGTTTATGCGGCTTATTCGGAGTGTCTCAGTAGCCATACAATCCTCCCTCATCACATTCATAACGATTATACAGCAATAACTTCAGGCTGACCCTTCTTTCACAAAGCCACTTGGTCCATAGGGAAAGGCCTCAAATGGAATGCCACCCTCTCTGTCGGGCTGAGTCAGGCAAACGGAGCAGCTCGGCTCGGATGCAGTACCCCACTTCTTCCCAGGGAACTCATCCCCTGGCAATCAATCTCCTATAAGGGAAGATGACAATTGGACAAAGTTGTACCCAATCCAAGCAGCAAGACGCAGCGAGGACGCTGGACATGTCTGAGACACGGGCATGTGTCTGTTAAATGACCGTGCTGAGTCCCAGATCCATCCTAATGCCCGACCCAGCGATTTTCCCTATCCCGAATACTAGTACTAGCGTCGCAGCCTCTTTTTGCTCCTTTGAGCTTATGGCCGCCTATATGCTTGCGGTCTTACTCCAAAGCATATTCTAGTTAAGAACACGCTGATACGAGGTGAGTTCATTATTCTTCTCTGTCATAAGATTGTAAACCACAAGACTTTTGTGTCCTTCGATTTTGAAGACGACAGAAGCTTTTTGACTCAGCCCACTTCCAAAGGTCTCACTTCATGGACTCGTCGACGCCGTCCTCCCCAGATGTAACGCTTTCAGCTCTTTCCCCCCCATCATTTGTAACAAGCAGTTTTATCGATCTTTCTATGCACGGTTCCAAGCTTGTCAATACATGCGCAGTCTGCATGACCTTGATGCTCATCTGTGTAACAGTGCGATTCTACACTAAAATCTATATCACAAAACAATGGGGTTGGGACGACTGTTTGTGTTGATCCACATTCGCATTAATGGCGCTGTATATTTCTAGAGACCTGTATACTAGCTACGGTAAGACCCTTGTCATTGTTTAGGGATTGTCTCTCATAGTGCTCGACAAGATCGGCTCCATTAGGTTTGCGGCTACATCGCTGTCCAGTAAGCAAATAACTGTGCTGGGCCATCATTTCATCCGCTCACTTCCTGATAGCGTTGGGCGATGGCACTGGTCCACATGAATCGAATAGTCCATTTACAGGTTTCCACTCGAGTCTTCTAAGAGTGAGATCTTCAGGATCGGTTCTGGCCAATGCCGGAATATTAATTGTTATTATCTAGAAATTCGTCGTCCTTGACCTTCTCTATACCCCCACTATCTTGATGACGAAATTATCTCTCCTTCTTCTATACCTTCGACTCTTCTGCGCCAACGTCAGATTAAGGTATAGCATTTATGTGAGCATGGGCTTTCTCTTCCTCTTCTATTGCGGAATGTTTATTGTCAGCGTAATCTTGTCGGTTCCGAAACCTGGAAAGAGTCAGTTGGTAATTATGATTTCAGTCAATATCGATAAAGCCACACCTTTGGGCATAGTATAAGGTGCTGTAGGTGTGGGTACTGATTTCCTAGTATTCTGTCTCTCGCTATCTGTGATATGGAAACTGCAACTCCCGCTGAGAAAGAAGATTGGCGTCTTGGCTATCTTCATGATCGGTCTCCTGTGAGTTAGCTATTACTATTAATCCTTAACCATTACTGACGCCTGGGGTTTCTAGTGCATGCATTGCGAGCGCTTTTAGTTTCTACTGTCGAGTTAGGCGCGTTACATCGGATCGTAATAGTGAAGTGGCCTGGAAGATAGTATTCGTTCTTCTCTGGGTGTCAGTATACTTCCTTTAGATCGTCGCTTCTCACTGACTGTTGTTAGCATTGTCGAGTTGACCGTAGGTATCATCTGCAGTTGCCTTATTTCGTTTCCTGGATTCTTCCGATATCATCTGCCACTACTCGTGTCCATCTCGTCTTTCTTCACTTCCAGTTTCAAAAGTCTTAACCACTTGAGACTGTTAAAGCGGTCAAACAACCCCAGCATTACTCCTGGCAGCAAATCTGGCAGCACCAACCCGCTAGGCATAAAAGATATCAAAGTTGCCCTTGGCGCCCGAGTCGGCCGAATGGGGCGCTTTATAAGTCCAGCGAGCATTATTGCAACGGATCCAGACTGGCTTCTACTCTCCCAAACCACTCACCACTCACCCGCGCACGCTGATAATGCACCGGAAGCAACACAGCGTGCGTACTACGAGGAGATAGTATAAGTGCAGCATCCCCGAGTACGATATCCGCCGTCCCTCCATGATGACCCTTCACAGCTAAGCTGGATCCGGCACGCATCCTACGCCACTATTTTGGCTTCCTAGAAGCGGACGAGCATCCAAAACGAAGGAAGGTAGCGACAATGGCAGTGCGTCGTGAAAGATGTACCGGCACTCGGATACCACTCGTACGAGTAGAGGCTATTATATATTACGAGCATTCTTCGTGCACATATTTTCATGTCACCTCGTCAGTCGAAGATAAAGGGCATAGGATTCATTGCTGTGAAAAGAATATGGGATGGGAGAGGGACGAAGATGGACCTGCACTCTGGACCCAATTCTGTTTCATGTCTACCGCTCCGCACTTCTCTTGCTTACACAGATCCCGTCACCTATATAATGAGGGAGAGTCTTTGTTATTTAAGCTCGGTAGTGGTGTCTCCGACGAGCTCCGCTTTGAACCCTCAGCATTCGGATCCACGTGTTTTGCATGCATAACTAATTCGAAATTGATGGATGAGTACACTCAATTTACAAGGATAAGCGACGTCCCGATAATAAGGTAGATCGAAAAGTCCACGCTAATCTAGCATCTGCGCCTCCACTTACCAAACCCACCTCACCTTTTTCCACACCTTAGAAGTACCATCGCAAGCTTCTCTAGAACAAAGAAGTATGCGAGCTTGCGGAGAGACTAATTTAGCGTGGCCGCCTTCCTTTTGATCCAGCCTGACGAATAGCCCCATGAAGAGCCAGCAGAGGGGGCAGTGCAACTGTTGATGACGCACACCGCCAAAGTTGTCTGCTACAACCAAGAAAGAAAGTAAGAAATACAAAGGATCTTCAAGCCGGAGTGAAATCCGTTGCTGAGGTGTGCGGTGTCTATTCGAAGAAAAGCTCTGAAACCATACAAATTCTCCAATGGAGGTCCCTCAGTTGCTGTTGGTGAGATAGCTTGCGTTTCAGGCTGGAACATCATGCACGACGAAAGCAAGTATCCCAAAGCCGATGTATTTGATAGCCTTCGTTTTTTATCAAGAGCTACATCAGATAAACAAGGGAGCCCTAGCGAGGAAATGCAAGGCACTGTCTTCACGGACGCCTCCAAAGATTTTCCCATATGGGGACTAGGATCCAGAGTCTGGTAGCTACAATCTCCCCCAGTGTCCATGGTCGTGTTCTGACAGAGTCGTTTGCAGTCCAGGTAGAGGGCACGCTGCCCTCGTTATCAAGACGGCTATCGTCCATCTTTTGACCCATTACGACTTTCGCTTGGAAGATGCAGACGCACCTCATCGATGGTTCTCGGAATCTTGGCAGATGCCGTACGAATCTACAAAGGTGTCATTTCGGAAGCGAGCAATCTCGTTTCATCCAGCGGTACCTTCCTAGATCCGTAGAGGTTGAGACGTGGGTCTTATGATAGGGGTAGAAGAAGGATCGGTGGCCAAGTATCTTGCACTGGAGCAGCCATGCAGAATGCCTAGTCCAGACCTTATGAATGGACCGCTCGTAAGATGACCCTAACTAAGATCAACGTTAGTTTGACGGTGGTTGCATGTAGCCCTGTGAAGCAGCTATCATGCCGTCAGCTGACATTGCATGTTAAGCCGATATGCCTTTACCTTGTGGTGATGTAACTCAGGCACCCACAATCTGACTGGCGTAATCCTGTGTTTATCTGCCAGTAGCTTTCGGATAAAGATATAATGTCATGGTGGTGGACCTAGCCTTCTTCCATCCAGCCTCAGCCCTACATTAGCGCCTGTAACCTTCAAACCCTGTGAACTTTTGGATTTTTATTCATACTTTGACACTCCCAGATCGTTCATGTTCAATTTCCAGACCGTGACACACAATTTCAATTGCGTACCATTTAGTCAATATTCTCAGGATCAAGCTCGGACGCGCAATAGCCTGCACATTTCATAAAATCGGCTTCGCTCAAATTCCCATTCGCTCAATCATTATTATCGCCATGTGCAATTCGACTGCCGAAACATCCCCAAGAGCACTTGGTCCAGCACTAGTCATTGGTGGATGCGGGTTCGTGGGTTTCCACGTCGTCAGCGCTTTACTAAAGGATCCTACTTGGGGACCAGTGTCGGTGATCAGTCGGAAGCCGGAAGCCAATCGCTGTGAAGGCGCAAGCTATTATGCAGGCGATATTGCAACCTAGAGAAGGTCCAGGAACTACTAAATATCATCAAACCTCGCATTATCTTCCACACGGCCGCTCCCCGCGCAGCCGATCCAGCAGTCATGCCAAGCGACCACCATAAGATCAACGTGGAAGGCACCAAAATTCTACTCGACTGTGCCAAGGAATCTCCAACAGTCAATGCACTTGTATACACATCATCCACTCTTGTCTTAAAAGGCAGCAAGCACTTCAACACGGACGAGACCGCACCGCTCTGGGAGCAGACCGCGAATACATTGCCATACTTTAAATCGAAGGCTCTTGCCGATACTATTGTTCGCGAAGCGAGCACTCCGATAGACCATCAAGGTAAAGGTCTACTCACAGCCACACTCCGCCTCTCTTTCGTGTATGGAGAGCGAGACAACCAATTGATCCCCAACATGCTGAAGACCGTCGAGAGCGGGCAGACGAGAATACAGTTCGGTGACAACAAAGACCTCGTCGACCCCGTATATGCTGGAAACGCAGCGATAGCACACCTCCTGGCTGGAGTAAAACTTCTCAACTCCGAGAGCGGGTCTCAAAAGTCGAAAGTCGATGGCGAGGCGTTTTTAATTACAGACGGAGACTCCGTACCTTTCTGGACCTTTTCTCGAATGATCTGGCGCATTGCAGGGGACAAGACTTCTTCCGATCAACTCTGGATTATTCCTGGGTGGCTTGCCCAGTGTGCGGCCCAGGGTATCGACTGGGCCTTCTATCTGTGCAGCTTGGGCAGAGTCCGCCCTCCGCTGAAGATAAGTCCTCTGTATATTGGATATACGATCAACAATACCACTTACGATATTAGCAAAGCACGTGAACGGTTAGGCTATACCCCAGTCGTCGATAGAGAAGGGCATATCAGGAGCTCTGTTACTTGGGAACTGGAGCATTATCCGGAGAAGTATAGAACGCTCTTGATGGGTCGGAGTGCTGAAATGAGGAGTTGAGTCCAAAATCATAGCCACGGCACGAAAAATTATACATGACTGTATGGTCGCCATGAGGTACGAAAAAGTGCGGTCCTTCTAGACCTGCGGCTACAGGAAGGAAGGTTCCGTCTGCTTCAGATCTTGTATACTGTTTCATGAGACGTGGTTCCGAATGCTGAGGACTCAAACTGAAGCTTGTAGGCCTTCCTTCATTATACAGTAGACGGGATCTGTGTAGGTAAGAGAAGTGCAGAGCGATACACATGAAATAGCATTGCGTTCATAGTGTAGGTCCATTTCAGCAGCACGCGTAGCCCTCAGCGCCTATATCATGACCCAAATCCTGATCCAATGAGACTTACCGATACTTCTGTTCGCTACCAGAACCTGCGTGCTCTCTTAACTGTACGGCTGAAGTACGTTTATGAGCCTAGAGTAGCACAGGCGGAATCATGCCGGTATCTTCCTCGGTCTCAAAACGATATATTGGAGAGAGCTGCTACGCCGAGGATCCTTAAGGCGAAATCCTCTCAGACTTTCCTACTTCTCATCTTACTATATTTTAGAACCTTCGTTCACGCCTTCTCAGACCATCAGCTCATCCGTTAGCAAATTGCTGCAATATACCCGGCCTCGTAGATAACAGTACTACTATCATCTAGTGGCATGGCCTGCCTTTGGAGGTGAGGGGAAGGATGTTAGATTTTGTCTTGTCTTTTTGCGCTAGATTGTTGGGATGATATTGGGGGGATGGGGTTGCGGATTTCTTTTCTTGGTTTTATAGATGAAGTCGCGTAATGGTAGGACTCTCCACAGAGTGTGCACTTCGAGCTTGTTCTACTTTTTCACGCTCGCTTTTTCCTCAATCTATGCTTAATCACGTTAATAAAAGCACAATATCAAATTTCCGCCTTTTAGAATGCGGTAGCTGTGGTCCGTAAAGGGATCTAGACAAGTGGGACTAATTCGTCGTTATCAACGACAGATACGGCCGCTCTCCAAGGCCGCCTTCGTCTGCCATGTCTGGGGCCATGTCCGGGACGAAGATGCACACCAACGAAGACTTGCGACTACTTAAAACCAGATGATAGTGAAAACTGCACAGGGCGGAATCTGACTCCATCGAGGTGACCTTGCGGACGGTGAAATTGCCGTACAAATACAAGTCAATTCTAAATCCCAGATTAGCACTCATATGGCGCAATTCTCGGAACGGCGCTGCAGAATGCAGTCCGATCTTCGACTGTCCTCTTTCCGATACTTTGCAAAAGTAAGCAACGTTGGTTTGATTACTGATCTTGAGTTTAAGGGTTGGATGTAAAAGGAACTGCGGCGTTTGAATTCGATTAGTGGTATGTCAATCCGTCAGGGGACAGACGGAAAGGATTCGGTCTGAAAGCGGCGAGTTTCCAGAGAAGGCTGTCACAATGTTGATTGTTTCGGCCAAGTAGCCTTTGTCTTGTTATCACATCGAGCTGCTTCTCGTTTCGTCAATGGAATGTTGGTCAGTTGTGGAGAGATCTATTTAGCGAATGAGATAGATGGTAAAGCATTGCAGCAAAAATAAGTGACATCTTTTTCCATGCGTGTTACATTTCAATGCCGCAGTAAAAGGGTTCATATTGAATGGCCCGATTGCTAGATTCTTACTCCGTACACAGGCTCAAACATGATAGCCACACATCACTTCTGACGTCGCATAACTCCATATAAAAGTCTAGTCAAAAGCGTCTCCAAAGAATGATCGAACAGTCCGTCTATTCCAGATTCAGTATCCGAAGCCCACCAAACACCATCCTTCCCCTTACGCAAAAGAATTCAACCCGGCGTCGTGGCTGGTGCTGTGGATGGTACAGATGCTTCGAACGGATCGAGAAGTCTCGCCTCTTCTGGGATAGCTGATCCAGCCGCCATCGATGATAAGCTTCTCGAAGAATTTGATGCTGGAAGTTCAAAGATGTGACTGGTAAGGGGACGTGCTTCAAGTTCGACGGCCTCTAGCGTATATTAGTAAGCAAGCTGGATGACCAATCAAGATGGGGATAGTCACGTGACTCTAAATTTGACTCGGCAAGTCGTCCGCTCAGCTGGCTATACAATCTACGCCAGGCTCTTCGACCTTGCCAGACTGCGAAGGCACTCATTAGTGTAGCAACAATGCCAAAAGCGATGGTGGCGATGGTTTGAGCGTCTGCTGATGCGATTGGTGGAGTCATCTTTGCCAACAATCAAAGGCCGCTACTAGTCAAGAAGAAAATGCGAGCGAAAAAAATGTGTATATGTAGGAAGTTCAAAGGCAATGCCCTTCTCCGAATTGCGGGCCTTGGCGTGGCTCTTGGTGCAGGGAGGATAGCTTGGTAGAATTAAGGTGCCCAAGGTCTGATGGAATGGCCCTTTTGTATTTAGTGTTCATTTTCCATCTTTTGGAAGGAATCGAGACTGATTTGGCGATATCAAAAATGGAGGAAATCTTGAGAGGTTTTGAACTCGTCCCACAATCCCTTGCCCCATCCCTGCTGACACGCCAAGACAAGAAATGCGAGTCTGCGCTAAATCAAAGTATCCGAAACTCCTACAATCTTTTATAAGACCGCATCGAATGCCTTATACATATTTTTCTTAGTACAAAAGTTGTTCCCCTGGCTGAGCACTACAGTTTTTGTCGCAAAATCTTGGCTTCATCTTCATTTTTCACGAAGTTATGCGGTGTTGAAACTTCTTCACATCGACATTCGTTCCTGTCTTGGCGTGCTTGGCAAGATTGCGTGGCCCAATGCTACCCGCAATCACGAATGCTATTGGTTCGTACGATCGAGCTTGGCATACCTTAAAGTAGGTTGATCAATACTTCTTTAACGAATGCTATTGGTTCGTTCGATCGAGCTTGGCATACCTTAAAGTAGGTCGATCAATACTTCTTTAACGAATGCTATTGGTTCGTTCGATCGAGCTTGGCATACCTTAAAGTAGGTTGATCAATACTTCTTTAAACTTAAGCGAGGTACGAGATTAGTGCGTGGCGCGATTAGAAGCTTTGGCCATGAAACCTCTTGGAACCAAATAGTAAGTTAGTTATCCCACATTTCTTCTAGGGTATGCCATGACTTTTGTCACCCGTGTGCCCGGCTTTCAGACACTAAATAATGGGCTGGATTCTCCATCTTCCTTCTGCTTAAATCGTCTTCTGCTCTTACTATCCCTAATGCAATGATCTGATCACTGTGCTTCATCCTTGCACAGAGGAAACGAAGCGTTCCACACCCGTCGGAATTGCTGTCAGCACCGCTTGCGCTTCCTCCCATTACATCCATATTGTCAGCCTTGCTGCACGCTCTTCCTCAATCGAGCCAGCTGATTGGTCCGCTTGCTACTGTCCATGACAGATGAATGCCTAAGAGTAGGAAAGGCTATTAGATCGAGTATACAGACAAAAAAAGAATATAGAGGGCACTCAACGGGTAAAGTAATGTTGACCAATGTTTCTTTTGAAGAAGAAGGCAAGCGCCAATTATTCTCCACTTAGGCGAAAGGAGGACAGCAAAATGAAGAAGCCGATCAAAAAGTCCCATGGACCAATTCGGCCTAGAGTGATCAATCGTATGGGGAAGGTGTGATGGCGCAGTGCATCCCAGTAGCTCATCCTCCTGCTCGCCTCTGGTTGCATGCGCTAGCACATAAGCCCATGGTAACTCAAGTCCACACCTCAACGGTTGTCATTTATTGAGCAACCATTCTGCTGCCTTAGCACGGGTTTTATGTTTCCAAATCTCAACGTATACATCGTTTCTGACTTACATTGTCTTATTTGCCCGACGTGGTTCGTTAAGGTAGGACAGGCTCGGCTGTGTTTGAGAAGCGATTTTCCGTCATGGTTAATAGCTTACAATTTAGCTGCTATCGATTCCTCCCGCATTTCATCCATCATCTTACAGCATACTACTTGCGTTGCAGCGTGCCCACACAAGGCCCATCATATCTCTGGTTCCTCGAGAGATGAGCAATAACATGAGGCCTAGATGCACCGACGCAGTTTCGAGGACGGGACATGATATATTCTGCCATCTTGCTCAACGCTCCTCTCGTTTCTTCAACCGACCCAGCATTCATTTGGGATACTAATCATGAACACGGCTCAGCCATGGTTTCTCTATTCGTCTTCCAGCATCGGGAGAGTTTGTATAGTGTGCTCCTGCTCCTGTGCGCAAGGATTCATACTCTGCACCAGCTGCCTCCAGGTTCCGGCAAGCAGGTCCACCTTGGTGGCCATTTAGCCGATGCGCAGAACTAGTATATATATTCGCGTATATACTACAGGCAATCTTAACAGCCGAAAATATCCGTACATCTCGTTGACCGCGCACGTATTGGCCATCAAGGCCTGCCCTCACGTTGCTCAATGCACCCAGGACAAACCCCATGGCTTCTCCTCCCTCCTATTGGGCACCGCCTGCGCACTGCAATCATCATTCTGCTGCGGCACATCCGTGATCTGGTCCTCTCCCCATCTTAATTCAATCTCCCGTCCTAGCTCACAGTCCGCCTTATGAAATTTTCTCTCGAAATCGCGCATGAAGCAATCTCTTCAGCCTTTGCACAGTGGATTCCGCGTGGTGCTTCAAGAACCCCCCATTTAACAGTGTTCTCGAGCGCATGGACTACCAGCTGCGTCGTGTAAGGCTGGGTGAATACCGCTGCAGCAGTGTTCTCCCCCACACCCATCTTTGTAGCAATCAAACGAGATGCGCTGCCTGATCCGAAAGGAAAAAGTAGGGAATCTCAGAACTGGTCGCTCTCAGCAACGCAACGTAGCGCGGTGGTTTGGGAGGCTAGGGGATTAGGAGCTGGCTTTTGGCAGGAAATCGAAGTCAGTATGTTCTCCTTTCGACCGTCCGGGAGGAGAAGGACTCGCCGCCTACGTCTACAAACGGGGGTTCTACGGTCTGGTGGGCCACAGCGATTGGAACAAGCATGCTGTTGACCTCTATGTCCGGTTGACTGGAGAATATATGAGGGGGCCAACAAGGAAGGCAAGGGCTGGGATCCTCTTCCCTCATCACGGGCTTAAGACCTTTCAGATCGGTTCGATACAAGTCGATCTTGCCAGCTAATATCTTCATGCTATGACTTTCAACGCAGCTTTGGCGAGTAAGTCGTTGACACCTTGAATCATCTTAAAGTTGTCAGGCCTTCGAACAGTGCTCTCAATTGACAATTTTCGACCTACAGGCCACCGTGGACGCTAATCTGGTCATCTCATAGTACCGAGTAGCATGTCTGCTTGGGTTGACATCGCTGAAACTATCCAAGGAGATGAGAATCGTTATACAACCGTGAAACACTATATTTGTGCAAGGTCGTTAAGGCAAGTCTGACAGCGCAAGTTCAGGCCAGTGCTCCGTCATGTCCAAGAACTTTTGCCCCCTATATCGAGACCTTTCGTCCTCTAAGAGCCCTTTTTCATCAATTGGGCCAAGCGCCTCTACAGGAAACAGCCAGAAACCAAAAGCAGGCCTCACAGCATTTTTCAGATCCTCGTTCCTATATTTTTCATCTTCGGCGCCAACCGGCCCCAAGGTCGGGTCGAAGGCCAGAAGAAACCGATACTCAATCCCGTATGGAGAAGCGCGCCATTTCCGCAGTAGTTGTAGCCAGAGTTGAGCCACGTCTCGCAAATCAGCCAGGCCTGTTAAAGCTTTCAAGTCTTGCGCTATGGGCCGTGGATCGCGAGGTAAACGCTCGAAAGTTGGTGAAGTCGTCATGATCGGGAGAGAGCGGTTGAACATCGTCTCGGAAGTTCCTAGTCCGCTCAATACGCCAACGATCTGACGTCCCACTCGAGGAGTCGAGACGAACCAGACTTCACGGAGTTGTGTGAGAGTCTCTACGAAAGCTGACTTGACTTCGAGGTCGAGATCCGAAGACTGCAATCCGTAGAGATCGTTCGCGTTCAGGCCATTTCCGTCCACTGCTAAATTGAGGAGGCCGACACGGCGGGGATCGTGGATGGTCTTCAGATGATACAGGAAACTAACGAGAGTATCTTTCGCTGGCCATTCTGCGCTGATGTGAAGAAAGTCCCACTCAGGATTGAAGCGAAGAGTCCCATGGCCCGTCGGCTCATCCCTCGTCCCTCCCCCAGTAAATCTGCAGGGGAGGTGGACTCAACAGAACATCAAAGCTTCTTCTCTTGACTCCCTGCTGACTCGCAGAATCTTGCTCAATATTTTGCTTCCATCTACAACGGTGAAGTAGCGCTCGCCATTGCTGGTAGATTCAGGGTTTTCCCCGGCTTCGGAGGGTGTTTGCCCTCTCTGATTATTGAGGCGCAAGTGGATGATACGTCGGCGTTGCAAAGTGTGCCGCCATATCTTCAAGCGGAGTTCTTTTGGTAGTAGTGGGAATAGATGGAAGTCCGATTTCTCATCATGGGTAGTTGGACTGGAGTTGAATATTCTGAGATGTGGCTGGGATGACATGTTTAATATATTGACGAATTTTTCGGCCTGTTCAGCCGGTTCTTGCTCGAAAGAGAGGAACGTGATTTGCAGAGGACGATGGGCCGATGCGTGAACGGAATCATGGGATGGAAGACGAGGGTCAGAGGATGGACATCCATCGACCCAGTATAAAGTCGCCAATCATACCAGCTTTCAGCTTTTATCATTGGGATCGGGAATGGATCTAGCACGAAAGAATGTTTAATGTAGCTACTGTCAGAAACCTGGAATATCTGAGATGCAAAGCGTTTGTAGTAGAAGTAGATGTAGGGAGATAGACAGGGTGAGATCTGAGATTGAGGCTGAGAGGCGGAGTCGCAGACAAGCGAACGATTGGAAAGCTAATCTGCCGCACGCTTTCAGCTAGTTTCCAATTTCTGCTAGCGGTACAACATGGGGCGCTAAGCCGGTAGTTCTCATAGCATCGCTGACGCTGCAAATTGGAATGCAAGCATTCTATCAATCTTGTGGTGCATACTGAAGCACATGAGCTTGGTAAAAATCGTGAGAACCTGATAAAGCTACGATCAGAGAGTGGTGAATTAAAAGCAAATACTCGAGGGCAAATCGGTCGACAAGCCGCGGTCCGTTTCACTCGCTAGAGCCCGTGGGAAGCGGGCCTCACCCTTGATTTCATTATGAGAGGCTTTCTCGATTAGCTGCTAGCTCACCGCACCCAACATCAGTCTCCCAAATTCCCCTCAAGGAGACTCGTGCACATGCATCTTATGACGCGGAAATGGTTCAAAAGTTAATTGCAGCAATGCTCGCCTAAATTACCAGCAGATACGCGGGAACAGTATGTGTAGCTCGCAAGGTCTTTGGCCGCAATGAGCAGTGATCATACCAACTATAGCTTGAATCCTATAGCTGCAGCTTCTTCTCAACACAAGGTAGGAGAGATGAGGAACAGCTGAACGGCCTATGGAGAGCACCTCATTCGACGCTTCCTGCCTTTAATCTCCAGGTTCCATCTCAAAATGAAGCACAGCTGCAGCAGTACAAGTGACATATTCCACAGTACAGACTCGCCAGGACATAGCCTGTTACCGAAGATCGTCAATTTTTTGACAGCACCCTTGAACAAGAAATGAAGCTTGATGTGCTCGGACAAAGAGGGTACCGAGAATTGTAGGGAATTAGCGAATATTGTGTCAGATCCCGAGTACTTCTCCACGAAAGTAGTTGCACAATCTGGCTCAAGTCAAAGTGATGGGGTTTGATGGTAACATATTGCGCAATCGCAGTGTCGATATGCATCATTTTCCAATCAGATCGATGCTTGTTTGGCCAAATCCAAGTATCAAGTCGGCCCATTGAACGACGCGCGATTGCCAAAAGATTCAAGGAAGGCTACCCCAGGCAGATTTCTATCAAATAGAGAAATCATTTCGTATGGGCATCCCTATGTCGAGTGAAATACCATGTGCAAGATGACGGGTTTTTCATTTGCTCGGTATTCGGAGTGAAAAAGTACATGCTCCCCGCGCATAGCCGAGCTTCGGCCAAAAATAGGGCGGTGTTTTTCCGGAGTAGTTGCCATCCGACCGCGCCAAGAACGGATCTGCTTACCTAAGCTCCGCGGTCCAGTGCCGTAACCAATCATGAACGAGGCTATTACCCCCATTTTATGTCAGTTCAACTTCTTACTTTTCAAAAGTCTCGTATGCTATTGACTAGTTGACTAATGGCCTTTGAGAATGATCCCATGATGCTGCAAAGTCCTCAGAGATTCAATGATGCAAGCGGGGACTCCGCCTTGCAAGCTCGCCTTGCTGGGAATGTAAAACCAGATTGAATGTTCCAATCCTAACTTCCAGCCCTCACTGACTATCGAGCATCGATTTCTCTCTCCCGTCCATCATACCAACAGAAAATAACCATGCCAGCAAGCATCAACGATCTCCCTTACGAACTGCTGTCGGCCGTTCTTCTTGAAGCCGCAGAGTTCAACACTCAGGAAAATGCTCAATACACCTATGGTCTTAGCCAGGCACCCGAACCTCTACAAGATGTACAAATGCAACGGGTAGTCAGAGGCCAGGTACCCCTAGACACACTGAAGTGGAATGCCGTCGGTGCTATTAGACAAGTCAATCGACAATGCCACCAGTGGGCTTCGGAATATGCATTGAGAAGCCTATTCATCACACGTTGGAGAGGCAGCGAGAGGTAAGGATGCTTCCACACAAGGTCATCGCAACGATAGCTGACTCTTAGTTACTTAGATGGATGCAATCTCGGTCACTTCACACCCTACATACGAATCCCTCAAGCATCGCCGTCTATCGTGACCCGTACCACTCCTTGAGAAAGACGCTTCAACTGTTCGAGAACAGCCCGGCACTGGCATTGTGCGTGCGTAGGATTTCGTTCGTCGGGTACTACGGTGCTGAAACAAACGCTATGATCTTCGGTATACTTCGCCGTTGCACTCTATTGGAATGTGTAACGCTTCCATGGACCGCCTTAAGATATGGGAGTACGGAAGACTGGTCACGGCTCCTTGGGCGAAACCAAGACCGCCACGGTATCTCATCCTTGGAGCTCCTCGCCGTCGATCTCAAGCAGTCGCAGATAGACAATGCAAAAAATCAAGTCGACAAGAAGCCACTGAACTCTCCAAGGGTCGACTTCAGTGGGCTCAAGCGGTTGAAGATATTCGGACAATCCAACTTCATGCCGCTCACCGATGACGATCTCATCGCCATTTCCCACACTGCGGTAAATCTACGGGATCTGCACATCACCGGTACCGCCTCTGTCACAATTGACGGCATCGGGGCTCTCGCCGACTCTTCGGACGCAACCTTGGAGATCATAGAGCACTCACCACTGACAGCTGGTGGCTTTGAGCGTCCGGACCCTGCTTCCCTGCGCGGTCCAAAGCAGCACCTCTGCCCAAAGATCCTCGCATGCCCTCGCTTGAGGAACCTCTCCCTCTCATTACCTTCGATCTGCGAGGACCTCTTCGCTGACGCCTCTGTCAATTGGAGCGGGGAAGTGCAAATTCGAACCGGTACCGTGTGCGGTCGTCATCCCGTATCGTTGAAAACATCAGAAAAGGCACAAATACAATTCTGGCGCATCCTCGAACAAGCTCGCTCGCTCATGAGCCTGCGTGAAAAAGAGGGTGTGAGATTGGACATTGAAATCTTCATCAACAATTGGATCTTCGAGCCTCGTCACTATCGCGTGCATGGTAATCTGGACGTTGCCGAGGCTGCGTCGGACGGGCGGTGGCCGCCGGATAAGGTTCCGTCGAGCAAAGGGCCGTACGGGTCAACGGGGCTTTATGGGAAGGATGAAGGACCGTATGCGGTGGTGTCGGAAGACGTTTTCAAGCAAGGTCTGAGCAGGCATTATGTTTCTTTTTAATTCCACCTCTATCTTATATCTAAAGTCTATAGACAATTCGTCATTGATCAAGAAAATACATCACTTTTTCAAAATCCAACTCTCAATAATCCCTTTCTTTCACACCCCCCTCCCCAACCCCCTCCCCAACCCTAACAAACCGACACCACCTCCCCACCACCCGCCCAACCTCCACCGTCCTACCAGCCCACACCCTCTCCTCCCCACCAAACCGCACACTCCCACTCAAAACAGGCACTTGCTCCTTCCACGCATCTCTTCCTCCTCCACCACCCTCATTCTCATCCTCATCCTCGTTTCCCCCATCTTGCACACCCCCCACCGCGCCCTCCGCCTCCGCCTCCCCCTCCCCAAGCACCAACCTCACCCCACCCATCTCCGCGCTCTCCACAGCCGCCGCAAGCGTCCGCGATAGTCCTTGCGCGGAGTGTTCGGCTGTTGAGCGGTGGAGGGTTGCCAGGCGCCAGATTGCCAGTATTGGGTAGTGGGATCTGGATTTGGGATTGTGCTTTGTGTTAGTGGGAGGAGAGGTTTTCGCGATGGGGGTGGGGGCTGTTGGTGCTGTTTTTGCGGGTGGTGGTGGTGTTTGTGTTGGTGGTGGTGCGTTGGGCGTTGGGGTATACGCCGCTACATAAGCGCGCAGATGCGGCAGCGTGGGCGTAAACGCGAGAGTCACGGAGCGGGATTTGGCGATGAGGTGGATTGTTGGGGTTAGGAGGGGGTGGATTGGTGGTGGTGGTGGCGGGGTTGGAAACGGAGCTGGATTATTATTATTATTATTGTGGGATGATGGCGGAGGCTCGTCGTCGTCATCGTCGTCGTTGCTTGAGTTCGCGCTGGTAGGATGATGGTGGCGTGGGCGGTGGCGTGCGGAGTCGCTGACGATGGCGCTGTGTAGTTCTTGGAGAAAGGCGTCGCGGGTGGAGCAGATTATTAGGGTTGTGGGGGGGGCGTGGTGGCGGAGGATGAAGGATAGGAAGGCTGTGCTGGGGAGGGGGGATAGGGCTATGGGGGTGCGGGGGCGGGGACGGGGATGTGGTGATGGTGGCATGTTGGTTGTTGTTGTTGTTGTTGTTGAATATGGGAAAAGGGGTTCTTTTGAACGAATGAAATCCTTTGGAAAGATTTGTAGAAGGCAGGAGGAGAGGGGATAAGGCGCCGACTTGTGCGGGTTTTGCTATTATTTGACACTGCTTGGAAAATGAAAAGAAAAATTGCGGCCTGGAGCTATCATAGCGACGCAAGGACTACAACATCGAGTTGCTTCAACGCAAATTCATGTTTCCGAAAAGCAAAGCAAACGAAGCATGAGTGATTGCGCTTGAACAATATCTTGGTACAGAGTAAGGCAGTGTTTGCCTACATAACCTATCGATGGGCACGATGACCCGGCGCATTGGGAACGGGAATGCTAGTCATGTGTTAGAGGAATATCCTTTACATTCGTACTTTGCACACAGTTTACCCCGAACTCTATGTTGTAGTAGTGTGGAGTTCACGTTACTTTTGAGACAACGCCAATGAGTTTCATAGCAAGAGAAACTAATACGGCCACAATGCCATGAGCCAATGTCTGATATGGAAAGACCACCTTTGACCATGAATAAACCGACTGAAAAGCCGTAGAGGCCAAGACGAGCTACCACAGACCAGCACGCTCACGTCGCTGTAGCACGCTTTTGGGTGTTTTCGCCAGATTCATCCTCGGGCGACAGCCCCGCCTTAGAAGGCCCCATAACGCAAACCCCATCCTTGCTGAACCGGCTTCCATGGATGGGACAATCCCAGCTTTTCTCTGAGTTGTTCCAGCATACCACTCCTTGCAAGTGTGGGCACAGTGCCGAAAAGCGATGCACTTCCCCAGCGTCATCCTTATAAACGGCAACGGGCTTCTTAGTGATGGCGTTGACAACCCCACCGGTTCCAGGCGCAAGGTCCTCAATGTCACCGATGTCGCTTTGTAGGAGGCGTTTGTACTGGGCGTTGATTTGGATGTCGTGGGACAACATACTCGGCAAGCTGGAGACGGGAGGAAGGCGTTTTGGATTATACAATTTGCCCCATGGATTTTCTATGCCTTGGATCTCATCGGCGATGAGTTTGCCTGCGAGGACGCCCTGTGTGAGGCCATGGCCCGTGTCACCGGTCACGACGTAGGTGTGTTTCCTCCCTTGGTTGAGCCCAATGAACGACACTTCGTCTATAGAATTCAAGATCTGGCCCGACCATCTGTAGTCGACGGAGCCGGCCCTTGTGAATCGTTCTCTAACCCAGGCCTCTAGCTCCCCGTATCTACCGTTCTCCTCATCTTGGCCCACTTTATGGTCACAGCCGCCTATGACGAGGTAATCGTTCTCAGCATCGCATTCGGTGAAGCGAATGTACATGTAGGGGTCTGCTTGATCGTTGATGAGGCAGTCTTCGATGCTGTTTTTGGGAACACGGATGGCGATACAGTATGTTCGAAAGTACTCCAGCTGGGCGACTATGCTCAGTTTCTGAAGTGGGATGCAAGTCGCCTCCACGGCATTATTACAGGTGATAGTGTGACCGTCCAGAGTGCTGATATGAACCTCTTTCGATAGAAGGCCTTTCTCTTCAATCGACATCATCCTGGTATGAGCGTAACACGTAAAGTTTGGCTGCTTAGCAAGCCATTTAAGGACGCCAATCATGTACTGAGTCGGGTGGAAGGTTGCCTGCTCTTCAAAAACGGCAGCATCTCGCTGGTCTGGCTTGCCATCCCATCCCTTTATTGCGTAGCCTTCCTTGTAGTGCGCAGAAAGGCCAAGCTCACTTGCCTTCTTCACGTCCTCCTGGAGCATCTTCACGTCCTCGTCATGTCTGGGGTCACCTCTCAGATATTGGGATATCTCGTAGTCGGGTATTTTCCGATACTCGCAGTCGATGCCCAGTTGCTTCGAAATCTCTCCAACGCGTCTCAGTGCCCACGTGTGGCTCTCAGCTGCCAACCTTGCACCCCCTGCACCGTGCTTGCTTGCTAACTCGGTGAATGGACTGTCGAGAGCGCTGGAAAGATGGCCGCTTGTTCTTCCGGATTCTCCAGAGACCATATCACGGGCTTCGATCATGCTCACGTCAACTCCACGAGTGACGAGCTCATAGGCTGTCGAGATACCAGCGATACCTGATCCAATCACACAGACATCCGTCTTGAGGTCTTGCGTAAGCTTGGGGAAGTGCGGCCGGTTGGAATAGGGTTCTTTATGGACCCAGACCGGATCAGTCTCACCGGATGTCTTCAAAGCATGTTGCGGGTCCGACATTGTGGCCATGGTCAAGCGCTGAAAGGCAGAACGGTTTGCGGTGGACTGGCGGAAAAGCTTTGTACTTAGGCTAGGTGTACGGGTCCAGGTATTGGACGTCAGAGAGGCTCTTAAGAAACAAGGGAAAGATGGATGTAATAGGAGGCCCATCAGTCTTGCAGCAGGTGCGAAAGGAAGATGTCCGAGGATGCAAGTCCAAGGGAATGTAAGTACAGACCATCATGATAGAGAAGAGGGGGTCGTAGAATGTCGTGACGTCGACTCTCAAGCAAGCACCTCGGTAATGCCATACCTTAAGGCTACGTCACGCTACGGGAGCCCATAATTCGTTCCTTACAGTAGCGAAGAATCAAATTATCGAAAAGTAGCTATAGTTCTCTAGGTATACCTTTTGAAATACGGAGGTAGGGATTGGCAATTGACAGCCTTGCAAGTCCTGCGTCCATCGACCTCTCTACATCTGCATACTGCAAAGCCTGAAGTGTGGTGAATTCCAATTAGGGGCAGATCTATACGGCCGCTACCTACCTTAAGAGTAGGACATGGTCCACTGATCGGAAGTAGGCTCCGCTTTCTGCGCCTACACGTGTAAAGTCTCTCGAGATCTTTAGTCACCAGCTCTAACCTGATCAGGGTAGACTGTGCACGTCTGATTGGCCAGCAGGACAGAAGTACTGAGGCATGCAAATCAAAAGTAACAGCTTGTGAAGAAGGGAAGCATTGGAGGAGAGTGCTCCCAGTAAAGCAGACATGGAATCGATATCACGAATATCATCCATGCTAGACACAGGTTTGGATCATTGACTCAATCATTCCAGCAGGGCTGATTTTGATCTCAGCACGTGAGTTAACGTTGGAGGCAGCACAGACTGCTGGTTCTGCAAGGACTGTCAATTCTCGCCGTTCAAACACGGATCTGCCCTTTGCTCAGACAAAGAAGCTGTTGGACAGCCGCAATGATAGAGAGATCTTGGAAGGCCTGCGGAAGGTCATCAGCGTATGATCTTTCGCCAACTCTAGACCAAGATGTTCTTCTCTGATAATGGTAGTACAGATGATGTACCGTTCCAAACCCTGTCTTCCTTTCTTTTCAGCAGTAGTCAAAAATGTTGCCAGTGCAAATATTGAGATCAAAAAGCTTGTTTATATCTATCTCCTGCATTATGCAGAGTCAGAACCGGATCTGGCCTTGCTCTCCATTAACACCATACAGAAATCTCTTAGTGACCAGAGCCCACAAGTTCGTGCAATGGCACTGCGAGTCATGTCAGGTATCAAGGTACCTGTCATCAGCCAGATAGTGTCTCTCGGGATTAAAAAGGGCTGTGCGGATATGAGTCCCATTGTGCGCAAGGCCGCTGCTCTGGCAATACCAAAGTGCTACAGATTGGATCCCAATACTTCACCCCAGCTCTTGGATTACCTATCGAATTTACTTGGAGACAAGCAATACTATGTGGTAGGACCTGCAGTCACTGCATTCCTAGAAGTTTGCCCGGACCGTATAGATCTCGTTCACAAGCATTACAGAGGACTCGTCAAGAAGCTGGTTGATATGGACGAGTGGGGTCAACTTGCCACTTTGAGGCTTCTGACATTTTACGCACGCAAGTGCTTCCCCATGCGAAGACAGAAGGTGAAAAAGAATAACAGCAAAGGGTTCTACGAGGACGAGGGCAGCGATCAAGAAGACGACGGTTCCAGGGAGGAGGTTCAAGTGCTGGACCCTGACCTAGAGCTTTTTCTTAAAGCCTGTAAGGCACTACTGTCCAGTCGGAACTCTGCAGTCATTGTATCCACGGCTCGCTGCTTCCTCCATCTCGGTACATCTGAGTATATTGACGCTGCTATTGGACCCCTGGTGGCTTTGTTGAGAAGCCCACAGGATATTCAGCATGTCGTAATGAATGATATTGTTGCTGTCTGCCTCGTCCGCCCCCAGTCATTTGTTAGATACGTGGGCCACTTCCTGGTGCGAGTCACAGATTCTCCAGCTATCTCACGCCTGAAGTTCGAGATACTGACCTTAACATTTCCGCACTGCGAGCCACACATAAGAGAGATGATCCTCAGCGAGTTAGAGCATTTCACGCGAGCTGCAGATGCTGCATTGGTACGGGAGAGCGTGCGGGCTATTGGACGATGTGCCCAAGTTGAGAGCACGGCTTCGACCCGATGCTTACGGCTTCTGCTAAGCCAGCTGTCCAGCCAAGACGGGAACCTTGTGGCTGAATCACTGACGGTGATACGTCATATGATCCAGCAAAATCCCCAAGCGCATGTGCAGACAGTGATCAGGCTGGCGAAGAATCTAGACACCACGACAAATCCTGAAGCCAGAGCGACCATCATCTGGCTTGTTGGCGAGTTTTCGGGCTTACCAGAAGAAGAAAACATCGCGCCCGACGTCCTCCGCATCCTCGCCAAAGGCTTCGCCGACGAATCTGAACCAGCCAAGTTGCAAATTGTCCTCCTGGCCGCCAAGGTCTATCTACACTACCTTATTCGTACCGCTCCCGCTGTATCAGAAGGAGCACCAGATGCTCCATCCACACAAGATTCCGATGTCGCTTCACCTCCCATCTCAGTCACACCTGAAGAGAATGGCTGGCAAGACCCTCAACCGCCGCTCTCATCCGACCAGCCGGTACCAGGACCAGAGCAAGACTCCACCCATCCCATCCCTCTCCTTTGGACCTACATCTTGCACCTAACCCGCTACGACGTCTCCTACGACCTTCGAGATCGCGCTCGTCTCTATCGTGCTCTCCTATCCAATCCCAAATCCACGCAACTAGCTTCCCTACTCTTGCTCGCCCCCAAGCCTGTCCCACACACGCCGTCTCCGTCTGAAAACCGAAAGGGACTGCTGATCGGCTCAAGCCGTCTTGTCATTGGCGTCGCAGCAGCTGGTGCAGATGGTATGATGGGATATGAGGGCTTGCCTGAGTGGGTTAAGGAAGGAGAGGAGCCGGATGCTAAGTTGAGGAATGAGGGTTCGGCGAAGGATCTTTATGGGGAGAAGGATGTGCCGGCTGCAAGGGAACTGGATAGGGCGGTTGAGAAGAAAGGGTTGGGGAAAATTGGGGTTGGAGGGGCAAAGGATAAGACGTTGGATGATTGGCTGGCTGAGGAGGAGGAGGAGGAAAGTGAAGAAGGGAGTACGGAAGAGGAAACGGAGAGTGGGAGTGAGGAAGAGAGTAGCGGGGAGGAAGAGAGTGAGGGTGAGAGTGAGGGGGATGAGGAGGTGGACAGGTTGGTCAGGCAATAGCGTTGCCGTCCTGGATAGGTCTAATATGTCGCTGTCTATCTTTGCGAATAGCATCATGTCTTTGAGCAAGTGACATGCTCCATTTGCTCACTCTAATTGATAGTTCCCTCTTGATATGGGGATGCTAGACTCATTTCCGAGATAGTTGGCGTCTAGATAGCACCGACTAAGAAATGGCGGAATCTGGTCCAAAGTTCGGGGTCCTGCCGCGGGTAGATAGCAGTAGCACTGTTATACATGTTTTCTGACTTGAATTTATTTTGGATGGAAGAATATGGCAATGAAGGAGACGTCTGGGATTCATCATTGGCGAGATAGTAGCTATAGGATTACTGGGATTTTCTCCTTTCTCTCTCTCTCTCTCTCTCATCAAGTCATGTCTGAAAGATGCCACCTGTCGATCGAAAGCGGCTCTTCTATGCGTTTTCAAATTTGCCATTACCTTATGCTCATAGGTACGATTCAACCATGCTCTCATTTCCAGTCCTTCGTAATGTCGAATGACCATTCAAACTTCAGATAATCGTGGCCGTCGTCGTCGGCGAATTTCGACACAGCCTCGTAGTGGCCTCTGGCTAACATGCCTGTTGGCGCCTCATCTGGCTCGACTGGAAGGAGGAAATGTTAGATGGGATGCGCCAGATGGTTAGTGCGGAGACTTACACTTCTTCTCATACACAGGCTTCTCTTGCGTATTCGGCGCGAACGAGCCCTGTCAAATAAATTAGCTCTTCGCATTCCTTTGGTCCCATAAAAAGAACAAAGAACACTAACAATCATCTCCTCATTCTTGGCCACCCTAATGCCTTTCCTCTTAGTAACTTGCAAATACTTGAGTCCGCTCAGCACATCATGTTGCACGACAAAGTTGGCCTTCATGCGGAACTTGGCTCCTTCCTTGATGGTGAAAGGTTTCGATTTGAGCGCTTCGACGGAACCTGGGGCGGTCAGATCAATGGTGATGTCGGGACGCCCTTCGACTTCGAGAGCGAGCGATTTGATGACGCAGCGACGTTGATCTTTGGGGTCCACGTGGATGGGCGGGGATGAGGAAATGCCAAGAGAGGCCTTCCAGCGGTTGAGGGATTCATCGTTTTGGTCTGATAGGGCCGATGTTAGGTCATATGTTCTATTATCTAGTGCAAGTTATTGCGAAAAGATGGAGGGACGCTTGCAAGAGAAGAGAGGTGGAGTATGTTTGCGGGAGATCTCCCATATGGATCCGGCAAAGAGGTCCTCGACATCATAGTAACATAATTGGCATCTCTTCAAGGGCATGAGATTATCCAACATGATATAGAGGTCCTGTGCAGACTTGATTCTTCTTAGGGAAGGCATTGTGGGCTACGGAAGTTGATTGCGGATGTGAGAGCGGATGAAGGTCTGTCGTTCGAAAACTTAGCTTCATGCACTCACCGAGCTTTGCATATTCTTCAACCGTCTTTTTCTCTCCGACCTTGAAACCTTCAGTCGTAGAGGCCTGGAGGTCATCTTCGCCTTGGGTAGCCATATTGTAAAGACTGGGAAAATGTCAAGTGAGGGAGTGTTGTTGAATTTGCTCAATCATGTGGTTTAGGCAGGCAGCTTGACATGAAAAGATTCAAGTTCAGCCTGTGAAGAATATTGGGTGGGGGGTGTTCGCTTCACTGAATCCACCAATCCACACATTGGCCACGTATTCCGCTCTCGGCGTATCTTGAAACACAACACCAAAGACCTCGATAACAACAACATATTCCGTACTACAATAATCAGTATCATCCTCAGTTGCATCTCATATCCTTTCAACATCTCATGTGAGCTCGTGCCTTTTGCGACGGGTAGGAGTCTAGCCAGCCACGGATTTTTGCTTTCAGCCACACATTCCAAAAAATCCTGCCTACCCCCAGATTTGCCCCCTAGGCTAAGCCCGGCGATTCTGAACGCGGAACAACACTTCACCCGCCTTTCATTTTCCATCCATAATTCATATACAGCATCCACCGCGACAGCATTATATCAAGCGCGCCATTATTGTGTACGACCACCACGCGATCAGTCAATTGACAACCCTCACTTATTCGACGCGCTTGGCACCCGCCCGAAAGCTTACCGTCGACGTCAGTATATCGTCACAACACCGACTGGAATCTTGGAGATACAGACGCAATGTCGAGTCTTCAGATGAATGGGACCTCCGAGCGAGCATTGCCAAGCAAGCGCAATCCTCTTCTTGCGCCTGAGAAAACACAACCCCGTACGATTCCACCCAAGTTACAGATCCGCCTTCGCTGCTAACCCGCTCCAAAATAGACAGCGAGCTCATCGCGAAGCGCAGGCTAGGACAGACGAATCTTGCTGTAAAGCCTGGACAAGTTGGAACCTCAAATGCTACAAAGCCGGAAAATCTCGGACCCTTTGACTACGCACACCTCCGCGCCCCACTACCACGTAATCTGAAAGGGTCCGAGATATTCGCACCTCATCAAAATCAACCAACGCCCGAGGTCTACTTCCTCATGGTACGTGTGTCTGGGTTGCCCTTGCATCATAAAACTTGATCACTGATGATGTCATGGTACCTCTAGAGACGTAGCACCGATGGCTATGTGAGTGCGACGGGAATGTTTAAGGCTGCTTTCCCCTGGGCAAAGCATGCCGAGGAGAATGCAGAACGCGACTATGTCAAGAGCCTGCCGTCGACTGCACAGGACGAGGTCGCAGGCAATGTTTGGGTCTCTGAGCTATACGGTGCGCTGCTACGATAGACTTTGCAAGATGAGCGACTGACAGTATTTCAGCGATTGAGCTTGCACAAGACTATGGAATAGTACCATGGATTCATGCTCTCCTAGACGAAGCCCCAATCCCTCCAGGCACAGACGACCCAACCATGAAGGCCATCTCCCCCCCACCGAAATTCACGTTTACGACTAATCAGATGAGTTTCCTACCCCCTCCGAATGGAGTCAATGCTCGCGCCTCAACACCAAAATCCAGAGGCAGGCCCAGGGGGGCATCTCCTGCGAAGAACGGTAGTCCCTCCAAACAGAGTACAAAGAAACCTAGAGCAACAAAGGCCGCGAAAGAGGCAGACGCCGCATCTGCGCGTGAGGCCAGTGCGTCTCTACAAGCTACGCTGGATCATACGACGCCTGACGGTCCGTCCGCGGCAGAGCCGGCATCAGAGGACGGCGAGAAAGTCAAAATCCATGTCGATTCGAGTGTTGAGATCAAGGGTGACACGGAGAGAGGAGAGACCACCACTGTTAAGATTGAGATGCCCAGAGGAGTTCCAGAATTACCGTTGCCAGAACGTCCGGAGGAGATGATTGAGACAGCGAGGAAAATGGTAGCGGAGGCCAGGAAGGCGGACGGAGAGGGCAGTTCCTCAAAAGGGAAACGAAAGGCAGAGGAGATGGACGAGGATTCTGATGAATCGGCAGAGAATGAAGCTCAGCCCGCAAAGAAAGTCAGGCTCTTGGGGGAGGAATTGAAGAAGGAACAAGTGCGGAACCGAGCTTTGCTCGGAGTTGTGGCAACATTGATGGTCGGGTATGTGCACATCAAGATTGCTCGTCTGAGATTGAATGTTGCTGATATCAGAGATAGGGCTATAATCCCCCTTGTGCTGCCCAGTTGAGATGATCAGCCTGGATAGATGGCCCATTGGTGGAAGCCAGCTTATTCGTATTGACAAGACTCGAGCATCGAGTGCCTACAGGCGTCGTGAAAGTGCTTTCTCCTTCTCATCATACCCTCTTGTACGTTCTACACTGTCAAATATGTTGTATGGCAGGCGTTGGAGGAGCTCTCTTGTAGGACGTGAGATCTTCAACTTTTCTCTAGTTGTTAGAAGGTGAAAGTAATATTGCGAAAATGTGTAGCGTGCATGAAAGGAAGTGACTTGTGATTCCTCACTTTAAACTTTTGTTGTGTATATCATTCTCCAATGATGGTGAAGGGGCAGGCAAGTACAGGCACGTGATAGGGTCCAATTGACCCCGCGGCGGCTTTTTTTGGCCCCTACTGTTTTAAGGGTCTCAGGGTCTTCTGAACCGAACCCCCACCCGAGGAACCCTTGCACCCACCAGCACTACTATTAATCCCACTGCCCACAAGTATCCTATTAATGTCGCGATTCAACACTCCAATAGTAGTGTCTCCCGCTTCACATGCCTGTACAATATAGCGATGCACTTGATATGCGGGAGAAGTCAGCATCCTTATTCTTTTCTCGCCGCCCATTGGCTAATCAGGACCTCGCCCAACTGCGCTATCCCCACCAACCGAGGGATAAGTGGAACTCAAAGCAAACACTCGCATGGACGACCCCTCGAACGCTCTCAAAGTCTCTGCACACACAACCTGGAGAGATTCCCCAGCTTTCGAGCACTCTCAAGTTTTCACATCTTCATCTCCACCATTTCACTTTGTCCTTCATTACCACCATCTAATTCCATTCTCTAATCGGTCAAGATGAGCGCAACCGTCTCTATTCGATTCTCTCCCTCTCGTCTCTGCATGCTGAGCCATAGCCCCTCTACACCTTCACTGTCCTCCATAACAAGACGTTCCTTCGCTTCCACATCCTCAAACCTAGCAACATGGGGAGTCATAGGTCTTGGACGAATGGGTGAGCTTCACGCCTCCTTATCGCGCGTGGAAGCCCTACCATGTCCTCGACAGCGTGCCCCAGTCGAAGAATGAACCGTGCTTACAAATGGCTGCGTGCTTTTCTCAGGGTACCCAATGGCCAAAAATTTACGTGCAAAGATCCCCGCGAGCGATAGCTTGATCATATATGACCGCAACAAGGATGCTACGGCCAATTTCATACAAGAAGTCGGCATTGCGAGGGAAAATTCAATGTCCAACAACGAAATGGGCCTTATGGGCATCGAGATTGCAAGCTCGCCCAGAGCAGTGGCGGAGAAAGCTGTAGGTTTCTTATATCTTGCCATAATCAAGTGTTTCCCTTATGATGAGCATGTTCCAATCTCAATGATCTAAGTTGGTGGCTCGCATCATGCAGCCCTTTCCCTGATTCGAATTCCACATCAAAGCCAATCCTCTGACATCTTCAATCCCACCCTCTCTTCGCAAGAACCCAACCCACATTGCCAACCGCTCACAAAACCGCGCAGGAAGTCACAGTCACCGTCCTCCCCGAGCCCTCCCACGTTAAAAACGTATTCCACAACATCCTCAACCCGCCTCTCCCACCGCTCCCATCCTCCTCCCCCGCCTCCGAACGCCTCTTCATAGACTGCTCGACCATCGACCCCACCTCCTCCCGCGAAGTCGCCAACGCCGTCCACTGCACCGCCCAAGGCCGCTTCGTCGACGCCCCCATGTCCGGCGGCGTCGTCGGCGCCCGCGCCGCCACCCTAACCTTCATGCTCGGCGCCAGCACCAGAAGCGGAGGGCTAGTGAAGCGAGTCACGCCCATTTTGGCGCTCATGGGCAGCAAAGTACTCCACCTGGGCGGCCAAGGCGCAGGCCTCTCGGGAAAACTAGCAAACAATTACCTCCTCGCCGTCTCCAACATCGCGACCGCCGAAGCCATGAACCTGGGTCTGCGATGGGGTCTCGATCCGCATGTCCTGGGCCAACTGATCAACGGGAGCAGCGGCCGCTGTTGGAGCAGCGAGGTTAATAACCCCGTCCCTGGCATCAGCCCCGGTGCGCCGGCGGAGAAAGATTATGAAGGTGGTTTCGGGGTGGAGTTGATGAAGAAGGATTTGAGGCTTGCGATGGAGGAGGCGAGGAGGGTGGGCGCCAAGGTGGAGATGGGGGAGAGGGCGGGGGATGTGTATGAGGATGTTGAGGCGTCATTTAAGGGGAAGGATTTCAGCGTTGTTTATAAATTTTTGGGGGGGAAGACGGTGTAGGATATGGGCTTCGCTACCGGTCTCCTTTGGGTAAAAGGCTGTGATCTGAGATTTGAGATGGGATTGGGAAATGCAACTGTGAGATAGTCGGTTCCATTTTGCCTGGGCCTTTAAATGGCTTTGCGAAACCATGTAGATAGAATTGGGGGTCTATGAGTCCGTTTCTTCTTTTTGCTGGCTGTTCGAAAGAATGTAGCACTATGCTCAGTGTCGGGACAGCACAAGGCATTTGATCTATTCTTATCTACGATGCTTTTCCTGTCGATAAGTATGGTCAAGGGAGCATTTGATATACCCCCCGTACATGATGAATCCAACGCCCTGAATGCATGCAACCTTGGTATCATTAGAGGAAATACTCCACCACAACGCCCTGTCCGTCCTGGCTCGGCTGGTTCTGCTGCTCCCCTCTATGCAGATCGTTCTCCGGCGCGGCATCAAAGACATTGAAGAACCTCTCCCCCTGATCGCTAACCTCGAGCACGCTCGCCATGTTCCCACATCTATAGCAGTAATTCGGCGCGCTCCAGACCGTGCTCAGCCGATCGTCGTAGAGCACCTGATACCCTTCTTGACAGAGCTGGTGCGCGCGGAGGATGTGGTTCATTTTGTTGACGTCCAGGAACTTCTTGACGACTTGTGCGCCGAACGTGTAGCCTGCGCCTCGGGGCGAGAGTGAGAACTCATCTCTCTCTGGGTCCGGATCACTCCATACTAAATCTGCCATTGGGCCCTCGTGCGGGATCTCTCTGAAACGATCAATGATCTTGATCTGGTCGATGCTGTGTATGCTCGGGCTTAATCCGCCGTGGACGCAGAATATCTGGTTGTTAATCACGACTGATAGGGTGAGGAAGTCAAACATGTCGGTGAAGTAGTGCCAGACGTTGGCGTTGCCGTACTTGCGGTTGCATTCGGTGTAGAAGCCGTAGGATTGCGTTACACCGCGAGACTCGTGGTTTCCGCGTATAAGATGCACGCGGGAGGGATAGCGCAGTTTGAGGCAGACAAGGAGCGAGATTGTTTCGACGGAGAATAGACCGCGATCTACGTAGTCGCCTGGACGATAGGGAGCGTTAGCAATCTTACTGGGACTAAAGCAGCAGGGGGAGCATGCGAGCACTTCCAGTGACAGCTCACCTAAAAAAAGGTAATTTGTATCGGGACAAAAGCCTCCGATCTTGAATATCTCAATCATATCGAAAAACTGCCCGTGTATATCTCCAACCACAGTGACTGGCGCAGCGATATGTACAACATTGCTCTCCTTCATCAGAAGCTCCTTCGTTTTGGCGCATATTGCCTCTACAACAGAGTCTGCAAGTAGTTCTTTCTTGTACAGTCTTTCGATACATTCATCAAGATCAACATTTGCTAGAGCAGAAGGTCAGCAAACCGTGTCCTCAAACGAAAAGCAAGCGACGGGTAATGACATACCTGGAAGACCGGGCATGTCTTTGCCTCTCAACCCAAACGGGTGCTCTCAGACCGCTTCGCTATAGGGAAAGGCTTGCCTTTGATCTTGCAGTGCGGAAGCCTGCTGGGAGTTATGTCTCAAAATCATCCTGTGCTTTGATTTCCTATAGGAGACTTCATCGCACTGTGGGAAGACAAAGGTAGGGCTACTTTTGCTGATGTACCTTGCTCATGTCAGCCGAATTTGACTTTCTGCGAGCGGGAGCTATCCAAAAAGCGTTAGCCGATCGATATACAACCTCCCAATTCGCTCTTTCCAACTTTCTTTGCAGGTTGCCTGAGCCAGCACCGCGTATCCCATGCAAGCTCCCGCAATCTTTGTGCATTTTCAAAGAAAGCATTACTTTGCAGAGTTGTGTATCAGCCAACTGCTCTTAAGTCGATGGGCAACTTAGGTTGCGCGGATATTTAGTGGCTTGTAGGACCTCTCCTTGAACTAGTCTCCGTCAAGATCCCATTCGCAGTCGGCTTTCTTCCCTTCTTTGAAACACGGTCTTGGGATGAATCTATAAAGAGCTTTTTTTCTAGAAAAATTGGTCGTCAACTTCAAAGATTACTCCCACCAGATAAGCAGCTCCTTCCATAACGCCTAGAAGGTAGTCCCAAGTTCTTAGTCTTGGTGAACGTCATTATGATCTGAGGCAGATTCCTTTTCTATTTGCCGGCGGTAGATATAAGGAGTTGGTGTAACCACTGTCGAATATGGCTGCCACTCAGTGGTCGCAACAACATCAGCAGTACCAGCAACAACCGCAGCATTACCAACAACCTCAACAGTATGCACAAGGCCAACAGTACCAGCAACTCCAGCAATATCAGCAGAACCAACACTATCAAGCACAGCAATACCAGTTTCAGCAACAATCACAAGGCTATCCTGTACAACAGTATCAGCATAATCAGCAATACCAAGCACATCATTATCAGCAACCACAGCAAGGCCAACCGACGCAGCAGTATCAGCAGGCTCAATATGGCCCGCCGGTAACACAACAATATCCGCAATCTCAGCCAAGCCAGCCAGCGCAGCAATACCCGCAACAGCAGTTTCAACAGCCTCAACAAGCTCACAACGGCTACCAACACCAATATGCACCGCACCAATATCCACCACCACATTATGCACCCCAGCAGCAAGGCCCTGCTCCTCAGCACGCCTCTCCCGCAGCTCATACGTCACCCCAGCAACCAGTTGGTCCTCAGCAGTACGGCACTCCTCAGTACGGAGTCCACCAGCAAGCGTCTCAGCCGCAACGCAATCCTGCCCAAGGACAGAGCCCTCCGAGGACGGCACCCCAGCCATGCTTCAACTGTGGTAATGCGGGTCACTTTGCGATGGATTGCCCCGAACCCATACGTGCTGTGCCAGCGTAAGTGTCATGTCAAGCTTCTTTACGAAGTCTCTAACACGAAGTGTAGAGGCAAGGTAAACCCGCAAGCCTTTCAGAATCCATTGAGACGGCCCAAAACTAGTAGTGCTGTGGCCAACCCTCCCCAGTATACGCCGCATCCTAGTCAGCCGCAAGCATCGCCCAAAGGTTACCCACCGCCGCCTTATGGACAAACCGGATATCCCCAGTATCAGCAGTATCAACAAGCGCACAGTCCTGCCACTTCGCTTTCGTCGCACTCACCAGCTCAAGCGCAATATTACCAGCAATGGCAACAGTACTATCAATCTCAACAAGCTTACCAACAAGGAAATCACCACCAGCAGCCATCTACACCGTTGCATGGTCAAGCTAGAGTATATTCACACGGTCCCCAGACGCCCAGTCAGACGTCCGTTAAAGCTTCACAGTACACTGGCAGCACCCAGACCTGTCAATCACAGCTCACGCCAACTTCAGCAAGTCCTGTTCAACCAAATCAACAAGCTTTTAGCAATGAGCCCCAAACCCAGCCGGACCAGCGAACTCAATCCTTGGCATCTGTGGATTCTCAATTCACCTCAGTAAGCCCAGATCAAGCTGAGGTCCTAGACTACGATTTCGAAGAAGATGACTTGGACTCTCTTGACATACCTGACTTACCACAAACTACGTTACATTTTGCCAATGCAACACGACAACCTGTCAACCTCATAAGTCAACCCTTACCTGGAAACTCCATTGTTGCAGATGCTCTAGCCCCTTTTCCACCGCCAGCACCTCAAGACCAAGGCTGCTGCAAGTCAAAATACCAATACGATGCAAGTCTCGAAGCCTGTCTTAAGCACTTTAAAGACTCGAAGTACTGGAATAAAGAGCACGCAGATGACGTTGTTTTCTCTGAGCTCCCAGCTGATGGCAAGGTTGTTCCTATTGCCGAAGTCTTATCGACGATTAGGCAACGTCATGCGCATCCAGAATCGAGCGATGAGCTTAGCAGGGATTCTCGTAGTCAGTCAAGAACAGTTTCTATGAACCAGGATTCCCTCGATGTAAAGATCACGCTTGACAGGATGGAGCGTGAACTGGCAGAGACCAAAGCGAAGCTTCAAGCGAAGTTAGACAGAGGGAGGGCTACAAATCTAGTGGACGCATCTCCACTACGCTCGGTAAAAGCGGAACAATCCCGCCTTCGGGATCACGAGATCAAACAAGAATGCCATACACCGCCGCAATCTGCGGCCTCGGGGAAATCAATCAAAACTGAACAGGACGCTGAAGACGTTCTCGCAGCTTTAGGTGTGACTGGAGCGCCGAAGCCAGTCAAAGCAACTGCTTGGCCAGATCAAAACACCGGGCACGGCTCACCTAATGACGTGCATGTGTCACACAGTGGAAGCTCATCGAAAGCAGACATGTGGGTCCATCTTCCGTCTACCATGCGGTGACTGGGGACCATACTGACCTACTGACCTTCTTCCAGTCTTGGTGGAGACCAGCATCGAGTAGAGTCCAATCATGGTCAAATAGCCCCAGAGTACCAAGCAAACGGTTCGATTACCAGTGATCAACGCTCTGGACCTCCTCCACCACCGCCAATGCCTTTCAAACGGCAATCGTATCCAGATGGGACAGAAGGCAGCCCACTGTCTGCTGGAACCACTGACAATAATCCCTCTGGCTATAGTACTAATGGCGTGGATCATAGCAATGGTAACAGTAATGGGTTCTTCAGCCCGTCAACAGATGGACAAGCTCCCTCACCTATAGAAACACGCTCAGAGAAGTCACATAGCCGCAAACGATACCGAGATTCTCCCTCTGATGAGGAAGACACTCCTAAAAGACGCCAAGAGGACGACTATACGCCGAAGCTCAAGAAGCGTCAACCCAAAGTTGCCGAGGCGTACAGGTGAGTGAGGTCCTTCCTGATTTCCCAGCAAGTTCCTGATGCCGTTTCAGTCGCCGCTGGTAGTTCTCTTTTAAGTTGCGCTACTCTAGGCATCTCGTCCATCATTTTATTCAGGTCGCAAGAACCAAAATGCATAGCGTGGCGCTTGAGCGCTGGCCTTGTCTTATCTCCGAACCATCTATCGTGTTGGGAATCTGCACCTTGAAAGATTTCGTTTCTCTAACAGCACTCCAACATTTCGTGCAGAGGCTGTCAACGACTAGGGTTGGTCAAGTGCATTATCATAGTCTCGAGCATGCGGCATCTCAAAACTGGCACAAGACGCTGATTTCTAAAAGAATTCTGTGCTACTTAGCCTTTTCTTGCTCTGCACGTTTATGCGTCCTGCATTTCTTGACATAGTCTGCCCTCGTTCACTGGTATGCTACTTGAGAAGACGTCAGGAGAAACCATAACACAAGGTACTGTAAGCCGTAGCTTGTTAAGCATTTTTTTCGAGGTAGCATGATCGTCGTCGTGCCTTCCCTGCAGTATTACCCTTCGCGTCCATGCTATCCATATGCCAGAATCCGACTAGTCTCATGACTTTGTACTGAATTCTTGAAGATTGTAATTTCTTGTAGTCTACATTGTGAGATGTCGTATGTTTTCAACGCTTGTCCTACGCGAGATTTGACGCCGCGAGGTTTCTCTAGGGCTACAAAAGCTGCATATTCTATGAATGCAAGTCTTTCACATTGCGTATCACTCGGTTTAAATTTACTCTGTAGTATCAATCTGTAGAAATTATCTTGAGCTCTGGGCGAGAGGAAAGCTTCCCAACGGCACCGAACCGTGACGGAACCATCTCCATCCCTTACCCAGCGCTCGCACAGAGTCTACCCGCAGCCTCACATGGCGATACGCAAAAACACAGGCCGGCCTGCTGCCTGACACAAAGCAGAGGCAAATGTCCATCAAGTCTGCCTCTATACGTGGCGACTTGGAGGGCGCCTACTGGAGAGACGGGGCATCTCATCTCCATCGCCAGTTATGCAAACGTGCCTGCCTCTGACGTTCCTGTTAGCATTCGGCGGTCCAGTTTCGCGGTCTGATAGTTTTGAAGCAATACTTCAGAGGACGATACTTCCCCTAAGCCTCACGTAATAAGCGCAGAGGTTACCTACAAAGAGAAAAAAGCAATGCGTTCAACGAATCTCTTATGCCTTTGCTAAAGACCATCTGACTATCGCTGAATGTATTCGACTGGTGCTGTGAGTGCTGTAGAAAGATTTTATGATGGGGGCGGTCATCGCCCCTTTTTCAAGCGGTGGTCGGTGTGACCGAATGGAGGATGAGGGAGAAGAAGGAGAGAGACGGAAAGAGGCGAAGGATGGCCGGTTCGTGATGAGGAGGGTGTTTGCGTTGAAAGGAGGTTCGGTTGTGTGTGATGGGGATTTTGTATGGTGGAGGGGGAACCGGGAGGAGTAAGAGAGCATATGTATGTATGTATTGTCTTCGGGTTTGAGATTCTTGGGATGTATATACATGTATGATTAAGAGAGTAATAATTTTGTATACCTTATCTGGAGAGTCTATCTGTTTTGTTCGCAGCACTATGTAGGGTATCTCGAAACCTAGATCCTGTACACCACTCGCTATGCATAAAAATCCCCTGCCATTATGTTTTGTGATATTCCTCTGTCGCTATGCGTAAATCACATATTGTCAAGATTGCAGTAGACGATAGTCAAGAATCGGTTGAGCTTGGGCCTTGGGGTGCTGCCACAACCTCAAACGCGTCGTATTCGGGATCGATGCCTCGGCCGGCCCTGTTCTCGGCGATGCGATATTTGTAGTAGATGTGGTGGCGGTCGCCGGGAAGGAGGAACGAGTGCTTGGCCCATTTGGGATCGTCGATGAGTTTCTGCTTCATGCGGTCTTCGTAGAAAGCTTGCTCCTCGACCGAGTGGATGCAGATTGCTCTGGCGATGCGTTCGATGCGCCTCTCGGCGACGCAGTCGTTTGGGCGGATCGCTCCTTCGGGCAGGACTTCATACTCTTCGTCTTCTTCCTCGGCGCCTTTGTCGTCGGTGTCGTTGATGGTTTCTACCTTCCCGTCGCCGTCTTCTGATTCGAGGAAGGCTTCCTCGGCCTGTGCCATGACTTTTTGACCCTGTCTGATTGGGTCGATGCGAGGGCAGCTGATGGCGTCGAGGTATTGCTCGTCGGTCATTTCGGAGACTAGCTGAGGGGCGTTGTCAGGGTCTTGGTATACCAGGGCATCGTTGTAGATGCTGTATGATTCCGGTTCCTGTAAAAGGTTGGCTTGTTTCCAACGGCGTGGTTGTTCAGGTAGCTTACATCTTGATCGACCCAAGCCAAACGCTGCCACGGTTCGTCTCTCATGTCGCGTAGGAGCTTGGCCGTTACCCTCATCCCTCCGTACATGTCCTCCTCGTTTCCTTCGGTCGATTTGACGGCCATATTGACGGCTCTCGCTTCGGGTTCGGGATCAACATTGTCGCGATTGTCCGGACGCTCCGATCGAATCTGGAGCCTCCTTGCCTCGCCTCTTGCCTCGGTGATGGCATCAAGGTGGCTGAATTGAGGCCTCAATTGGACAATTGCATCCACTCTCGTCCAAGTGCAAACGTCTATGAGGTGCTTAGTACGAATGTTTGTGGTGACTGGAGATGATGTACTCGCCTTCTCTGAAAGTTGCTGCCATGTAGATTGGATCACCATTCTTGAATGGATAAATCTGACCGCCCAGAGTAATCTTATTCATCACATGGCCCTTGTTGTTGGCATCATCAAAATTTTCCAAGAGCTTTTCGTGCGATGGTCCTTCAGGTGGAGGCACTTGACGATCGCTTTTTGATGCCGTTGGCCTTGGACCAATTCCCAAGCCGCCACCAAGACTGTACGAGCCTCCCTCGTGTAGGAACCGACTCTTGCGCATAGCTTCTCCGTACTCGACACCTTTCTCCTTGTCGTAGTTTGCATGAACGTCCACGGGTATGTCAACTTCAACGAGACCACATTTGGGCTTGATACGCATTTCCAGAGGCTTGTTACGGGTCGCTGCACGATACTCTTGACCAACCCTACGGTTGGGATATTGCATCAACATAGCGCGTTTGCCCGTTGGCCTGTTGATGAACAAGCGGTATTTAGCCATGACCTTGCCTAGCTTATGGCTCTTCTCCATCATTGATTTGATATAAGCTTCGTTTATGGCGGTAGGATCGTGGTTAGGATGGTTGGAATAGAACCCTACGCGCTGCCAGATATCGCGGTGTGTATCCTTTATATCACCATCCAGTTCAAGGATCGGCTCGCTCACGCCGACGGTACGGCGTTCTCGAGCCGCTTGTAGCTGTTCTTTGATGCCCCTAAAAGAAGCTTTTGGTAACGGTTGATTGGGTTGGTGGGGAGGTAGCTGTTCATTTTGCGTGAGAGATTCTCCTTGCATGGCCTGGTCAAGCCTATTTCCAACGGCCGTAGGTTTCTTCTTGCTGCGAGGCATAGTAGCTACTATAGGATAAAACAGCACATACTTGTCGAAAAAAATGATATTAAATTGAGCGTTTGGACGTCATCCCGCGCGTTTATGCATGCTTATCGTCATTATCATTAAGCGCGAGCTTGCCTTTCCGAGGCTTTCCCATTGCTGACCAGTCTCTTCGGAAGGTATCAATCCCTACAACTATGGCATACCTTGCTCCTATACATCGTGGTACCAGCGTGCGGCATGCAATTAAGCTCAATCTTTTGTCTCCAGATGAAGAATCTCTGGTTTTGGCGTGAGTTCGCCTTCCATGTCAAGAATGAGGCACTAAGGTGACTGTGTGTTAGCAAAGCCAACCGGCTCGAGATCTACGGTCAGACACCAGATGGCTTGGTGTTAGTACATACAAGGAGTCTATATGGTAAAGTCACGATGCTAGAAAGGCTGCGACCGGCCAATGCTACAACCGAACACCTCTTCGTTGGTACAGATCGATATATGTACTTTACGGTCTCCTGGGACTCACAGGCGCGGCAATTACGGACGGAAAAGAGCTACCAAGACCAAGCTGATAAGACTGCAAGAGATTCTCAGACCGAAGATCAATGCCTCATCGACCCTACCAGGAGATTTATGGCACTTCTACTCTATAATGGAATTGTCACCGTAATATCCATTCATCAGCAGGGCAAGAGGAAGGGCGGAGGTGAACCTGGAACCCTGGGGGATCCTGTGCCGGCAAGAATATCAGACTTATTTGTCCGATCTTCAACCTTTCTACACCCTCGACAAGGTAGTGCTGAACAGCTGAAGCTCGCCTTTCTCTATGAAGACAACCAACAAAAAGTATGCATAAACATCAGAAAGTTGGAATATTCTGTTGGCGGTGCTGGGGAACCGGGTAGCGCAGATCTTGACAAGATTCTGGACGCGCGAGATGATTTAGAGCTTGGAGCTAGCCATCTTATAGCCGTGCCTGCACCAGCTTGTATGTCACGTCCAGTCCTCGTAGTCCCTTACATGTTAACAAAATGGCAGATGGTCTGCTCATACTTGCTGAAACTTCAATAACGTATCTTGATGATGTTAATGGTGGAATTCTGAGCGACCCTTTGGAGGAGGCAACACAATTTGTGGCCTGGGCACAGGTTGACAATCAGCGCTGGCTCATTGCAGATGACTCTGGGAAGCTCTACCTCCTTATGCTTCTATTGGAGAATGGTGGCGATGTCACTGGCTGGAAGCTTGATGCGATTGGACAGACATCACGGGCCTCCGTACTCATCTATCTAGATGGCGGATATTTGTTTGTTGGATCCCATCAAGGGGATTCGCAGGTTGTCAAAATCCAAGAACAAGGTATCGAAGTGGTACAAGCGATCTCGAATATCGCACCGATCCTAGATTTTACGATCATGGACATGGGCAATCGGTCCGGCGAAGGACAGACGAATGAGTATTCCTCCGGGCAAGCCCGTATCGTAACCGGATCTGGGGCTTTCCAGGACGGTAGTCTCCGAAGTGTCCGAAGTGGAGTTGGCTTAGAAGAGCAGGGGCTGCTGGGAGAGATGGATCATGCTACGGATCTTTTCTCGTTACGGTCAGGCGATACAAGCGCTAATGTAGATCTACTCGTCGTGTCCTTTGTTGCCGAGACAAGGGTGTTTCAATTCCAAGAAAATGGAGATGTGGAAGAAAAAGCGGAATTCAAGAGCTTGGTGTTGTCAGAAGGGACTCTACTGGCTGCAGATCTTTCAAACGGCCGCCTGCTCCAAGTCACTGCATTGTCGGCTCGCTTGATTGAATCTGAAAATGGTATGGTTCTCTCCGAGTGGTCTTCCCCCAATGGCGACCCAATCACGGCCTCGTCAGCGAACGATTCCCATCTTATGTTGTCAGTCAAAGGTCTGGAGGCTCTTGTACTGGATCTTAAGGGGGACTTGAAGGTTTGTGCAAGAAGACAATTCGTCGAGGAGGGTCAGATCGCTTGCATACATGTCTCGCATGTCTTATCGAACATCTGCATAGCAGGTTTCTGGCAAAGTGCCGTCGTCGCAATTCTCAAGGTTGATACTCTCGAAACACTGCAGAAAATTGTTGTTAGCGATGAGGCAGTGTCAGTGCCACGCTCTATTCTACTTGCCCAAATTCTTCCAGAACAGCCACCTACGTTGTTCATCGCCATGGCCAACGGCGAAGTCATCACATATTCCACTAACCCCACCAACTTCTCACTCTTTTCAAAGAAAGTCACCGTGCTTGGTACTCAGCAGGCAGGCTTCAAAGCTCTGCCAAGGAGCGATGGCCTATCAAATGTCTTTGCTACTTGCGAGCACCCAAGCCTGATCTACGGCTCCGAGGGTCGTATCGTGTATTCCGCTGTCACAGCTGAAAAAGCATCGTGCATCTGTTCTTTTGATTCCGAGGCTTACCCTGGTTCTGTCGCCATAGCTACACCTGAAGATGTCAGGCTTGCTCTTGTGGATACAGAGCGCACTACACACGTTCAGACTCTGCCTGTTGGAGAGACTGTACGAAGAATAGCATACTCACCGAAGTTGAAAGCGTTCGGCATTGGAACAATACACAGATCATTACGTCAGTCCCAAGAAGTTATAAAGAGTCACTTTAAACTCGCAGATGAGATTTTATTCAAAGAACTAGACTCATATGCTCTCAATGAAGATGAGTTGGTGGAAAGCGTCATCAGGGCCGACATTCTCGAGGACTCCGGCGAGCTGGTCGAACGCTTCGTGATTGGAACTGCTTATCTCGATGATGAAGAACCAGACTCGACACGTGGCAGAATCATTGTGTTTGCCGTCACTTTAGAACGGACCCTCAGAATGATCACGGAGTTGCCGGTCAAAGGCGCCTGCAGAGCCCTGGGCGCAATCTCGGGCAACATTGTCGCAGCGCTCGTGAAAACTGTACGCGTCCTGGCTATATCATCAGGAGCCGTAATATTGGTGAAGAGCTAACGCATCCCTCAGGTCCTGATCTATTCACTCGAAAATTCCCACCTTCATAAGCGTGCCACTTATCGTACTTCCACAGCTCCAATAGACATCTCCATTCACGGAAACCAAATCGCAATCGCTGACTTAATGAAATCTGTCTCAATCACGTCCTACACCCCTGGTTCCCTCGGACTCGATGACAAGCTCACAGAGACGGCTCGCCATTTTCAGACAGCTTGGGGCACCGCTGTCGCTCATGTTGGGGAAGACACGTGGCTCGAAGCCGATGCTGAGGGCAATTTAATGGTGCTGCACCAGAACATTGGAGGTGTAACAAGCGACGACAGGCGAAGACTGGAGGTCACTAGTGAGATGAGGCTAGGAGAGATGGTAAATCGAATCCGCAGTTTCGAAATCACTGAGATGGATAGCCGGACTTCTGCCCCAGTTACCCCAAAAGCATTCATGGGTACTGTAGAGGGCAGCATCTATCTCTTCGGTCTAATAGCACCTGCACACCGTGATCTCCTTATGCGCTTGCAGGCCGCGTTGGCGCCGATGGTGGGTAGCTTGGGAGATGTACCTTTCAACACCTACAGGGCTTTCAAGAACCAAGTCAGAGAGGCCGAGGAACCGTATCGTTTCGTGGATGGAGAGTTGATTGAGGAGTTTCTAAATTTGAAAGAGGAGTTGCAAGAGAGTGTGGTGGGAGGATTGGGCGAAGTAGGCGTTAGAGCAGGTGGTCTGGAAGGCGTGAGAGAGCTGGCAGAAAGTCTGAGACGATTGCATTAAGAGCCTTCTGCTCCTGTTGAGGTAAAGTCACAACCTGCTACAGCAACTTGACATTTTTATATGAAAGCAACTAAGCAAAGACGGGAACCTTGATTCTATGGTTGGTTTGCAGAGAGATCCTTACTCCCCAAGCGAAGCAAGGAATGAGGCCTTTACGTTCTAGGAAGATGTGAAAATGGCATCAACGATGTAGTGATCTTTGAGCGACTCCCTAATGTCGGGACAAGGCTGAAGCGCAGAAAATGCACACAGAAGAATCAGGTATGTAGCATAACGGTCCCCAGAATAGAATCAATTATGCAAATATAGAAGTCTGAGGCTCTGCTTGTCCGCATAAATTGTGGAAGCTTAACAATTCAATGCCGGCTCTAAATGCTTTACTGAGGCGGAAAAGATGCAACACCAGAATCTTAGCCACTCATGCCTTGATGGCTCCACAAAATATTTGGTAATGAAGAGTGCTCTCAAATGAAAAAAAAAAAAAAAAGGGCAAAAAAGTCAATAAATCAAAATGGCAAAAGACTCCATTACCACTCAGGATCGAACTGAGGTGGTAGCTTGCAGAAAAATCCGTAGATTTTACTTAATCGTGGTCCGGATCAATATTTAAGCCAACCTTGACTACCGTGCATCCACGAATGTGGTGATGGGATCGACTCGGTTTAACTACACCACTTCGCCGTTCTTCCACAACTGAAAAGAAATCCGCTATTTTAATTTACATAGAAATGTAAATACAACACCGAAAGTCAGCTTCACTACCCGTCGTACAGTAATTTGTCACGCAATATCTTTCAGCAAATCTTCTCTGCTCTGGCTACAAATCTTGTGACATTCTTCCAAGGCCACTTTCAACCTTACGAATGATGGCTGGCATCTAATTGACCACAACACACCAGGAATTCACACATTATCCCTAACTATTTGATACGCATAGCTATAAGGTTGTCTCATAAAATAAATACAGACAGCATAGCTTGGAGCACAGCAAAGAATCTGGAAACTTGGCTCAGTTGGCAGTCGAAGCTTCATACTAATATTGACTGAACACTAAACGTGCCCTCAGGACTGTATCAACTTGGAAACTTCTCCCAAATAATGCAGAGATCATTTGACATGAAGGATTCTGTGAAGGGAATGAAGAACCTGAGATTGGAGTCTCCCCAAGCGCAGACGCTTGAGACGCCGGAAACGAGTCGGGCCGCAAAAGCTGTTAAAGTTACCTTTCCAAGGCATGCCAGCACCTCCAAGATGTCTCTTCCTGGGCTCGACTTATCTGCTCCTATTGAGACAGTTACGGCGCCCACTGTCCATGAGCTGAAGGAGCAAACAGAATGGAGGTTCGAGGTTGCTTTTGGCACCAAAGTTGAGATTCGCGTATGAGGTCCCTGTTCGAGCGCTCTCTTCTACTTTCTTAATATGAGGGAAATGACAAACCTTAATAGCTCCTTTCCGGTACCGCTGAGCTGTTTGGCACAGAGCTTCCTATCAAGCAGGCCTACACCTTCACAGGCACGAAAGCGGCGATATACACATGGCACGGCTGTCGCATCGAGGTCATCGGCGACTGCCAAGTCGACTACATCGCCGAAGAGACCCCAATGATGATCTATGCAAATCTACATTTCGCTCTGGAGAACCTGCGCGATAAAGCGAGTTCGGAAGGAAAAGATGGACCTCGGGTGTTGGTTGTGGGCTCAGAGAACGCAGGAAAGACAAGTCTAGTCAAGATACTCACAGCATATGCTACGAAACTTGGTCGACAGCCTGTGGTGGTCAATCTTGATCCGAAAGAGGGAATGTTGACCATACCTGGAACGCTCTCTGCGGCGACATTTACCTCGGTCATGGATGTGGAGAATGGGTGGGGAAGCAGTCCAATGAATGGGCCTAGCCAAGTGCCCGTTAAGTTACCTCTGGTATACCATATGGGACTAGCGAATCCGGAGGAAAAGACTTTGGTATACAAACCTGTTGTGAGCCGGCTAGCATTGTCCGTGATGAACCGGTTGCAGGACGATAGTGAAGCCAAAGGGACAGGGGTCATCATTGACACACCAGGGGTGATAAGTCAGGGCAAAAGCGGCTATGAAATGATCCAGCACATTGTTTCGGAGTTTCTAGGTATGAATCTAGATGGCAAGACCTCTGACCTGGATCAGATCACTCACTTCTTTGATAGTCAACGTGGTGGTAGTCCTTGGCTCCGAAAGACTGTACAGTGACTTGCTACGACGCTTCAATGGCCAGAACACCGGCGCTGGCGAGACCATTGCTGTGGTCAAAGTGGATAAGTCTGGCGGATGTGTCGATCGAGATGAAGTGTACCTGCAACAGCTCCGCCAATCTCAAGTTCGAGAGTACTTCTTTGGCGACGCCAATACCACGTTAAGCCCCCATACGCAACAGATCGACTTCAGCCAACTGAGCATATACAAATTGGCCGAACGTTAGTAGGATATTTTGAGATTGGCCCTTCGGTATGACTAACTTTGTCCAGCAATCGATGACCTGCTCAAATCATTGATGCCCGGCGACGAGACAGAAGATAGCACCCCGGCCATCTTCGACAAGATTCGACTGTCCCCACAGATGCAAAATGCGATTCTCAACATTGTGAATGCCCACCCTGAAGATACCCAAGAAAATATCCGCGATGCCAGCGTGATGGGTTTCATGTACGTTGCAGATGTAGATGAGAAGAAGAACAAAGTGAAGGTGCTTGCACCTGTGGGAGGGAGATTGCCAAACAAGGCCATCATATGGGGTCTATGGCCGGAAGGAATCTCGGACTTGATGTGAAAACCAATAGAGCTCCCAGTTACATGACATTGACCCGCATAGCGAGGTGTTATTGGATAGCCAAAAAGCGATACCCTAGTTGGACGTAGTGTCATCTACTAAATTTTCTCCGCTCCGTACCTTTCTATCTGAGTTACTCTATGCTTAATGTGCATGGTTTCGTAGGATTTCACTGACTAGTCTAGCCTGATTCGTAAACGTAGGCTGTCTACCGGTGACACCCTTTTTCCTCGCTTCATGGCACCTACACTCGTGCAGCCACAGCAATGTCAGGTGCAGAGGCGATTGCTGCTTTCCCTATCGCAACTAATGTCATCCAATTCATTGACTTCACGGCGAAACTATGCAGTCGAATACGGGAGTACGCATCAGTCTCCGGCTTGCCGAGAAAGCTTGCAAGCCAAGCCGACTGTCTGTCAGACCTTTTAGAACTCCTTGAATCGTTGGACAAACCCTGTAAACAAAACATCTTGAGCGGCCACACGCTGGCAACATGTCGGACTCAAGCGGAGGAATTGTCCGATTTTTTGGATGATCTGAAGAGTGATGGCCAGAGGCAGAGTTGGGCGAAGGACGCAAGAAAGGCATTCAAGTCGCTCAAGCGTTCTGATCAAATCGAAGAGCTACAAGACGTCTTAGATAGCCTTGTCGGAAATCTGAGCCTTCAATTGCAGGCTGATGCGAGGTAAGATTGCGGCTTCTCTTACCGGAATCTCACTGTTCCCAACTCTAGTGATCCATCATCAGGCTGTCGTTTCTGCTGACACTTTTAAAGATCCACTTCAACTCAAGTGCAAGCGAATACCGTGTCAATCCTTGAACGGCAGCTTGAGCAGACGTCGCTGCTGAGCGATTTAAGGCACATGGCAGACTTGAAAAATCACGTCAACGACAATGCTAGCTTGGTGAACAAGGTCCTATGGCTGGTGTTTATAGGGCGGAACCCTGACTTTTTCGGACGCACTGCGGTATTGTCAGCTATAGAGTCTAAGCTTGCAGTCAAGCCAGATGCTGTGCCAACGGCCGTCTTGTGTGGACTAGGTGGGGTAGGGTAGGTGAATCCTTAGATTTCCAGGTGTGAGCGGTGGTCCATGGCTATAATATTGCCTCGTTGGCTCTTGCTGACGCAGCTTGTGCTGCAGCAAGTCCCAGATCGCCTTAGAGTACGCCTATCGAGTGAGGAACGGATCCCCGAGCACCTCAGTATTCTGGGTACATGCCGGCAACGCACCCAAATTTGTCGAATCTTATAAGCGTATTGCTTCCGAATTCCAGATACCTAGCAGAGACGACCCGAATGTAGACGCCCTCCAGCTTGTACGCGACTGGCTCGAGACCAAGTATGAGTGTAGATGGCTAATGATCTTTGACAATGTGGATGATCACACCATGTTCTTTGAGACATATGCCTACACTGGCAAAGCTTTAAGGGAGTATGTCCCTCGAAGTTCTAAAGGTTCAATACTATACACGACAAGGAATACGGACATTGGCAAGGATCTGGCGCTTGACCGACTCCCAATTACAGTGCCTTCCATGGATGTGTACGAGGCTCAAGCACTGCTTGGTCAGAGGATCAGAGCTGAGAGCACAGAAACCGAGCAGCTCGAACTCCTTGGGGAGTTGGTTTATCTGCCTCTGGCGATTTCTCAAGCCACAGCCTCATGATGAAAAGACGCAAAAGCGTCGCCGAGTATGTCAAGCCATATCGTGGTGGTGAATCAACTAGAATTAGGCTTCTTGGCCAACGATTCAATTACCATGGTAGAGAAGCAAGACCGTTAGAGTCGGTCGTGACTACATGGTGGTTATCATTCACTTACATCAAAAGGGAGAACCCGCGAGCTGCGGAAATACTATCAATGATGAGCTTTATGGATCAGCAGGGTATCCCATTCTCTTTGTTGATAGCAGACGAAGAAGACGAGTTTGATTTCGAAGAGGCAATGGGGCTATTGGAAGCATTCTCGCTCGTCACTTTAGACACGCACCGCTACGCATGCAACATTCACCGTCTAGTCACAGTCGCCGTCCAAGCCTGGCTCAGTGAGTACGAGAACAAACGCGAAGTGATCGCAGCGCAAGTATTGGAGAGGGTCTCCATTAGATTTCCAAGTGGCTATTTCGAGACGTGGCCGACCTGCAGAATCTACTTCCCGCATGCGGAAGAGGTCCTTCGCTCCAGTGCTGTTGTCACTAAAACCGCGTCACTACACGCCAAAGCATCTCTATTACTCAATCTATCAACCTATCTCATGACACAGGGCAGGTACGAAGCTTCAGAGCTGAGTGCTATGAAGTCAATGCAAATTTTTGAGCGTTTATATGGTTCTGAGCATCCAGATACGCTGTCCGCCATTGCAAGCTGCGCACAAACTATGCACAAACTTGGCAGGTACCAAGACGCAGGGCTCTTGCAGAGACAGATCTTGAAGTCCAGGGAGAAGGTGCTTGGTATCCGTCATCGAGCCACACTTGAGAGCTTAAATGCATTGGGATCTAACTTACAATTTCTTGGCCAGTACAGAGAAGCCGAGGAAATTCATCGCCGAGAACTGATTGAAAAGCAAGAACTACTGAACATGCAGCCAGAAGACATCGGTATGCAGGCGGACGTCTTGATTGCAATGAACAATGTCGCTGGTGTGCTGTCTTACCAGCGCAAATTTGTGGAAGCGGAACAGCTACATCGGGAAGCATTGGATAAGGGTGAGCGTGTGTTAGGACGTCTCCACCCGGATGTTTTCATTACACGTGGTCAGCTAGCCGGTACAGTCAGGAGCCAAGATCGACTGGACGAAGCTGAGCAGATGCACAACGCTTTGTTGAAGGATCGAATAGAATCGCTTGGTGATCGCCATCCTGACACGCTTATCACTCTAAGCAATCTGGCGACAGTCGCCGCCCGCAAAGGCAATCATCAAAAAGCAGAAGGCATTTATAGGGAAGCTCTGCGCATTGAGCAGGAAACCCTGGGGTTAAAACACCCTTCCACAATCAACATCATGCACAATCTAGCATGTTCCGCGTGTGACAGGAAAGACTACGCACAGGCGGCAACGGAGTTCAAGGCCGTACTAGAGTTGCAAAAGGAAGTGGTGGGACCTACTCATCCATACACTATGCGGAATCGGCGAAATCTTGCAGTCGCCCTGCGGAGGTGCGGAGATCCTGAACAGGCGAACAAGCTGGATAATGAGACGTTGGAGATAGTCAATTCCTTGGACGAAAACAAAGAGACAGAACGACTACAGACGCTCGAAAACCTTGCTAAGGGTCTCAGGGATCAAAAGAGGTACGAGGAGGCTGAGTCAATTCACCGTCAAGAGCTGGAGCTTCGACTAGCTTCTGGTGTAGATGAGAAAGGACTCCAAGACAACCTCAACGACATTGCCTTTGTCCTCGCCCAACAGGGAAAACACGTGGAAGCCGAAACCATCTACAATCAGATACTGAGCTACAGGACCGTGCACTGCGGACCCGAGCACGAAGAGACGTTGCAGACGCTCTGGAATCTGGCGCTGACCTACCGTGAACGAAGAGATTTCTCGAACGCCGAAGCGAAGTATTTGCAGTTGGCCGGCACGCAATCAAAAACCCTTGGTATAGATCATCCGAAGACTCTCGACAGTCTCGAGCAGCTGGCATGGGTGCTTCAACAGCAAGAAAAGTATGCTCAAGCCGAGGATAGGTACCGTTTCTTGCTCGATGCACGCACTAAGAGCCTGGGGTCGGAGCACCCAGCCACACTCATGATTATGAATAACCTTGCTTCGGTGCTCAAGTATCAAGACCGGGCATCAGAGGAAGCCACAACCTTGCTTCGACACGTGTATGAAATTAGATCAAGGGTGTCTGGGCCAGACAGCGATCTTGCAAAGAAATCGATGTGGGCTCTTCCACATCATCTGCGAGATTCGGGACAGCGTGAGGATGCTGGGATTGCCCATCGGAAAAAGATGGAGCCGGACCAGATTGCAGACCTCAACAATGGAACTGCCAACCCTTAAGATCACAACCACCCCTGCGGCTGGCTTAGGGAAGCACGCGTCCTCGACACTGCAGAGCGGGCTGCATGACACCAGTGTCGGAGAATGAGCATCTCTACTTAGTAAACAACGCCAAAAGATTTCCGCTAGCTATCACGAACTGCATGCACAAGCCGACCGGTGCTGGCTTGTAATGCACACTCCGGCTTACGGCCACGGTATCCGATTTACAGCTCCACAACACTCTACCGATCATGCTAGTTCGAAGCCAAGATCTGTCAAGGGGGCGGCTTCTTCGGAACAACTTTTTTAATACGTAGGGTAGAGTACTTACTTCAAGCCTATTTTTGGTACTATCGTGCATCTTTAGTTTGGTCTTGGAGAAAAAGCCGGTTGGATATGCGACTACACAAGCCAAGAAAAGATCGGCGCTCAATCTTGAATGATTTCTTGAAGCCGCAGCATCTTCTAGGAATCCACATACATAAAAGTGAAGTGAAGCCGATGGGATGGAACGGGCCACAAATCAGAGAAACAATCGACATCAGCCGACCAAGGTAACGACAGACAGACAACCTAAACCAACCAGCCCAAAATCACCCACTCTTTCCTCCAAAACCCCACTCCCTCACTCCTTCACTCCTTCCCTCCCTCTAACCCCCCAAAACCCCCACCCAATCCACCAACCCCCGCGTCGAAAACGCCCCATTCCCCGCCACAACCCCAAACACCCTCGCATCCCCCATCACCGCCCCCAGCACCTCCTCCAACCGCCCCTGCATCATCCCCCTCAACTCCTCCGCCGTCGCCCCAGCCCCGTACACCACCCCGCTTTCCTTCCCATCCTCCAGCTCCAGCAAATGCAAAAAGGGCGTGTTTTGCCCGCCCGGCAGTTCATGGCCGGCCGTCGAGCGGATCAGGAGGTCGAGGAGCGGGGTGTCGATTGAGAGCGTTTTGTTGGGCTTGGAGAAGGAGGGGTCGAAGTAGGATATGTAGGGGGAGCCGTAGGCGGAGGTAGCGGCGGTGGTTAGGAGGGTTGGGTGGGTGTGGGCGAGTGTGGTGAGGGATTGGTGGAAGGTGCTGAGGTAGGCGTTTATTGCTTTTGTGGGGGAGGTTAGTGCTTTGTCTTTTAATTTCTTTTGCGCTCAGGGCCTCGGGGACGGGGATCTAGTCTGGATGGGAGAGCAAAAGGGGAACGGGGTGGATGGGGCGCTTACAGTAAAAGTTCCACGCCGCGTAGTACGCCTGCGGATTATTTGCATAATCCGCTACCCTAGGCGCAGGGCACGTTCCATTCACCCCACCAGTATTAATCCTAGAGCAATCGTCCTTGCCACGTCTATACGCCGGCTGCAGCTGCAAGAAACACGTCGAAAACGGCTTCCCGCCCTGACATTGCCCAGAAGCCGGAGCTATCGCTGCTCCTACCGTCCGCTTGCGGAAGAAATTAGAAGGGTCGTTGCCGACTGTGACTTCGTCCACGAATGGGTTGCCGGACGTTTGCGTGCCGTTGGTTGTTGTTGTTGTCGTTGTTGTTGAGGCATTGGTGGATCCGGCCGCCTGTTCGGTGCCTACTTGGTTGGTGTAGGGACTGGTGGATACCCAGTTGTTGAGCCAGGTGGTCATGTTGAGGGTGAACCAGCAGGCGGGGGCTAGGCCGGTCGAGGGCTCGGTGCAGTTGACGGTGTTGGTTTGGAGAGGGGATGATGATGAGGTGGAAGTGGAGGTGGGGTTGGGCTTGAGAGGGGAAGCGGAGGTGGTGGAGGAGGAGAGGAGAGCTGCTGCTGCAAGTGCGAGGAGCTTGGGAGAGGAGTGCATGGTGGTAAATGTGTTTGGGTGATGGGCTGCTGTTCGGTGTTTGCTTGATGTTGAAGGGATGGGCTGAGGATGATGGCTTTGCTGTGAGATTGGGTGAGGTGGAAAGCTGTCTTTATAGATTCCTTTGTGATGTTGCGGGTCGAGCAATTGGCTTTCCATTCCTGCTATGACAGCATAGGGAGTCTTCGTTCATGCGAAATTACCAACACTCCAGGCGATGGAAAGGTCAACCTGGGGCGATGATGGACCCTTGGAGAGAAGGGTCAACTTCCTGGTTTGCACTATGAACCTTGCGGATAGAAGCATACATGGTATTCTCCCGTCTAGACGGCTTGATAGCTGGATACTTCGACCTACATCTCAGACTGACCAAGTGCATGGACTTCCTGTTCCTATTCTGAGATCCGCACTGAAAGCCATGCCAACAACAGTGACCAATGGAGCGGGTCGGGAAAACGAAGCTCGCAGGAGAGGTTCGAGATGATCGTGTACTTCGATTTCCTGTCGGCAGGACCTGTGAAAATGACGTCCTGAAAAGCAGCAGACATTGTAAACATGGTAGATTCGATACTTAGGTAGCTCCTAATTTGCTCGCTCAATAGCTGGCATCCTTGTCTAGGGTCTTGCAGAGTATCACCTAATTGGAACGAAGTTTACCTTTTAGAAACATTTGGGTAGACTTTCGGTTCGCATCAATCTTCTGCTCAGCCTCACTCGAGACTTCCATTTTGGGCGTCATCTGTTGTCTGCATTGGGTTGCTGCACCCTGAAATCAACGCTTGGATTGCCGCGGCTCACCAGCTTCAGCGGCACGCATATTTCGCCAAATGCAAGGTCAGAGAAAATAGGTAAAAGGTTTTTGCTCCCGTTGACTTTGTACTGTCCTGGATAAGTGCCAGAAGCAGCTTAGTGGTAGAACCGTATTTGTTCAAGGTTGCTTATTTTAGAAGCGGACTTCGCGTTTGAGGATAGCCGCACATTCTGTATAAGCGTAGGCTTGGGTCTTGATTTTGAGGCATCAACGATTTCATAATTGATAAGCGCGCTTAAGGAGAATTGTAGGCGACACGGGACCTCGCGGAGGAGATGTCACTGAAGATCAATGGTCGAGACAGTGACCCATAACGAGTTCACATCGTCACTTCATTCAAACTCTAGGGAAGAAGGTTATAGATGCACAGGACATCGTCTCGGCGAAAAGAGAAACACAGAACATCCCGTGAGAGGAGCGCAAGTGGTAAGGGTTTCCAGATGAAGGACTATTGTCTATGAGACCTGCAATTCTATCAGCTTAATAATACCCATTGAGGGGTCTACAAGCTCGATTATGACCACAGATCTGGCAGTCGATTGGGGAAGAACCTCTCAAGTCCACTTCTTGCCACTCTCGCGATCCTTTTTCAGTTGCTCCAGCAAATCCTTTGGTGGACTTTGCCTATACCCTTGCGGATTATTCACGGTCCATCTCCATAGATCCTCACATGCATCCTCCAGTGTTCTTTCCGCCTTCCAGCCCAACTCCTCGTTCGCTCTCTTTGGATTCGCCGTTAGATCAAGGACATCACCAGCTCTCCTCCCGACGACTTGATATGGCAACTCTTTCCCCACAGCAGCACTAAACGCCTTGATCATATGGAAGACAGTGCTACCTTTGCCTGTCCCGAGATTCCAGGCCCGCACACCAGGCTGATGATCGCGTAGATAATTCAGAGCGACAAGGTGGCCCTTTGCAAGGTCGAGAATGTGGATGTAGTCGCGAATGGCGGTACCATCCTCGGAGGCGTAGTCTACGGTCAATTCTGTGAGCATCCGTTCACCGTAAGGGTGACCAACATGGGAAATAGCGGTCCTACCATCACCAAAGACGAGCAACTTCTCGCGTTTGCCAATTGCTACTTGGGCAAGCAACGGAAGGAGATTGTAAGGTACACCTTGAGGATCTTCACCCATGACACCGCTGGGATGCGAGCCTGCCGGGTTAAAGTAGCGAAGCAGAGCCGCGTTCCAGTGGTCTCCAGATTTTCCCTCCTTCTTGAGGTTATTGCGTTGGGCTTCGACGTGGTCTGTGATGCAAGCTTCAACGGTAGCCTTGGTGCGGCCGTAGGGGTTCGTAGGGCCGATTGGGCAGATCTCAGGAATAGGTATCATGTTTTCGAAGCGGGTGGCGTCGCCATAGACGGTGGCCGAAGAGGAGAAGACGATTTTGGATACATTGTGACGTGTCATGGACGACAGGAGGCAGATGGTGCCGTAGACATTGGTGCGGTAATATTCCAGAGGGATCTCGCTGGATTCACCAACAGCCTGAAATTGGTCAGCTGAGAAATGCAAAGCTGCCAGCAAATCAAAATCCGGCTCCTTGCAATTCTTCGTGCCGTACCTTGAGAGCAGCGAAGTGAATGACGCTGTCAATGTCTGGATGCGCCTTGAAGATTTTGTCAAAGTCCTCCTCTTTCCTGATGTCGGTATGGAAGAATTCGGGTCGCTTTCCACAGATGAGTTCAATTCGATTGATGGTTTCTTCCGAGGAGTTGAGAAGGTTGTCTGCAATGACCACTTTGTAGTCTGCTTCAAGAAGGGCAAGAGCAGTGAAGGAACCAATGTAGCCTGTGCCTCTGGTGTTTAATCAGTACAGATGATGATGCTTTCCCTTGAAGATAAGCTCTACCCGGTGACTAATACTGAGCCAACAGCCATGATGGCGGTGGCTGTTGCTATCTAAAGTCGTGGGGCGACAGGAGGATTTGTTGTTGAAGGGTGAGGAAATGATAGCAGTCAGAATAGGTGGAGTAACGGTTCCTTAAAGTCAATGCGGGCAATCGTACGTATGCGTGACATAATCCCTGCTGTCGATCATTCTGTCGAGCATGAACACGTTTGTTACTAAAACCTGGTGCCTGAAATTCCTACCGTAGGGCTGACTTTCTGCCAAGGAGCTAAAAACGCACAGTGGCCATGGATTGTTTTCAGCCAGTTTGCTAAAGAGTCGGGATATACGTTTATCATAAGTGTAGAGCTGTCTTGCGCAGTATATAATCCCGTTTGAAATGCACCATTTTTAATTCAGTTTTGTAAGAACGACTACATACTCGCGTGAATTTTTTCCCCACAAATTACTTTCATCGTCCACGATTTACCACCGGGTGATTCTTGAAAGTATAGTCTCTGCAAGTACGATTAACCCACTCTTAACCCCGTTGAGTCCATCATCTACCACTCCACTGAAGTGATAGGCTGTAAATTGCTCGAGAAGTCACTCCATGCTCGCAGTAGATCCGACTCGAAATGATGTTCAGACACGGCCTTCTTGATCCGGCGAGCCAGCATATCAACCTAGCCACTTATACCTCTATCGATGAGCCCTTCCACAACATCCGCAACGTCTACGATGTTCGCCCGGAATCGGTTCTCTGCAGGAAAGTATGGAGAAGCCTCGCCCTCTCGGGCGTCCGATATGAGCGTCGTAACACCGCTCAGGGCTGCTTCCAGTGGGGTGATGCCGAGTGTCTCGAAGCGAGATGGGCAAACAAAGATACCTTTGCCGCGAGCCGCCTTGAAGAAACCCTAGAGTTCGGTCTTGGTGAACTTGGGCATGATCTGAAATCGATGTTGGAGCTCCGCTGGGACTCCGTGAAGCAGTGCAATGGTCGGTCATCTTGCATGTCGTCATCACCTGCTACAAATATGTAGTTCAACCCCGGAGTCAATCAGAAGCTCGATGTTTTTGAAAAAGTCAAGCCGGGCGACAGTAGTAAAGATAAGCAGTCCATCAGGGTCTGGGAAATTGACCAAAGATGTCATGTTGAAGGCTGGGAGGTATTCTTGCTCATCAGCTGGATAGGCGGGCTCAGCCTGCGTATGCGAGCTTGATCTACCCCTTTCGGAGAAGGTGGTCGCGCTGCAACCGGGAGTGCTGCAAGACGAAGGCGTTGCGATTGAGCCTGATATAGCGAATGCCCAAATCCTGGTGACATTGAAGATGTCGTGCTTTCTCATTACTTCCGAATGCCATGGCAGCCAAATGGGGCGTAAAGTGTTGAGTGAAATCGTTGTAGAAGGGGCCATGATGGGTGACACAGCAAGGGAGCCACGTAGGGTGATAGCTTAGCAAGGTATCTGTCTGGTAGTAGAGCATGCAGAGATGAGCAGGTCGGTTGCCCAAGGCTTTGAGGGCTGCGGCAATGGTATTCTGGACATCGACTGCTGTCATAGTGAAGTTGAAGGATAGTATGGCACATAAGACACCGTCTCTGCGCTCCAAACTAAAAGAAGGCGCTAAGGTTCTCTCCTGACGATGGTAGAGTATCAATCCTCTACACAATCCGGCCTTGGACAGAACTCGCATGGCGGAGAAGGTGAATGATGTTGCCCCAATTTTGGCAGCGGAGCTTGTGGATTGAGGATAGTGCTTTGCATTTAAACTATGACAGCAGATAAGGTTCCAAGATCGATTGCTATGTTATCAATATTGGATTCGGTCATGGACTGTTGCTCTGTTGTATTGCTCAGCAACCAAGGACGGCCATGACTTTATACTTTATTTCCGCCCCATTGCTGAATCGTCCCTTTGAAGGCTGCGTGATTACAAAGTATACCACTGGTTGGCGGCTTGCTTTACAATAAGCTAAGGTACATGTGACTCTTCGTTGTTATGGTAGGACTCATTGCCGTTGATATTTGTTTGCGTCTTATTATGGTGGAGAAGCAAAACGCCGTCAAATGGGTGGACCCGGTTTTTCATAATTGTAGTGTGGACAGTCCTCAAAAACCTCATGACCATGGACCTCAGGAGCCAAACCCCTCTTGGTCATCGAGCGAGCACGGAGAGAAGAATAGCCGTCCCGAAATTGAGTCTTCAGCGATAAACTCCAATCTGGAGGAACAGTCCTTCCTAAATCGTCCCATCACACACGCTCCGCCGCCCCTAAATTTACTGAAATCTCCCAGGATTTTAACAGCCTTGTACGAGAAATGGGTGGAGGCAACCATCGTTATTGGATTCGATAGTGCGCTGCCCGTTTTCGTGAATCAACCCTTTGGTTGGGATTCTCGCGGCGCTGGCATCATCTTCCTGACAATTGCAATGCCATCTCTATCAGCACCATTTATCGGAATGCTATCAGACAAGTAAGGGGCACGTTGGGTTTCTGCTATTGGCTTTTTGATCTGCGCACGGGCTACGGCCCTCCTGCTCCTAGTTGCCGATGATACCATCAAGCAGATCGTACTTTTCTGTGCTCTTCTCACTATTGACGGTATTTCATATCTTTGAGATTCTCCACTCCAATAATGACTACAAGTCTCATGATCTACAGGGTTTGCCTTCGTCATGATGATTTCGCCATTGGCGGCAGACTTGACTGCCCGCGGTCATTGCCATGGAAAAGGAATGCCCTGGCATCTTCGGCAAATCAGGAGCATATGCACAAGTGTATGCTCTCTTTACTTGTGCGATCGGCGCTGGAGTTTTGGCAGGTCCGGAATGGGTCAGCTTGAACGACGGTCGGATGGGATGGGCGTTCATGGTATGTACGCTCGGTGCCTTGAGTGCTTCGGCCATAGCCTCCGTGGTAAGTCAATGTATCCTCACCTTGAATGGCGCTACAAGAAAACAATAACGTAGATGCTTTTTACTGGAATCAAGGAACGGAATGATTGTTTGGACCCTGTGTCTGTAAAGTTAAGGCACATGATCAACTTCGACAGCAATAGCTCTGAGGCCTCCGATGATTCTGATGTCCCGATGTCGTTCTCGTCAGATTGAGATAAGGCTTAAGATGGACTTTGGGGCCTCTAAAAGCCTGTATCGAAGGCCTTTCAGCAGATATAATTCTCCATTTACTCATTCAGTCCCAACAAAGTTTTCTAACCTCACATATACTGAAGCTCCTAGTCCCAATAAAGTTTTCTAACCTCACATATACTAAAGCTACTGATCAGAAAATTTGGTGCACATTGGTTCTTCTGATATTGGGACGTACAGTTCCTCGTATCCATTTGCTCTATAGCAAAGGAAACGAGAAGCTTGCCTTGGTTGATAGGCATGAAAAAACTCAAGCTGCAGCAGACCCTTTGCGAGCACACGGGGAGGCCGTGTTGTGGGGAGGTTATAGAGGAGCGGGCGAACTTGTCTTCTTTATGGAACAGATACGTGAAAGTAGTCCACAATTTGACTCGAGGGAATAAGTGGGCACCTAAGACCAGAAGTAGACAGAATTATGTGCGCATCTTTGTCACTGCCGAAGAGACCGAAGTTTGGATAATTTGCGTATCGCTGGCGGCTCCCCGAGCTTGTGCCATTTCGAATTGATCTTCGCTTTGCGCAGAAGTCGTGTATTTATTTCTACGTTTTCTTTTCGCCAACATGGATGTACAAATTTGAATTCCATCAACTATGGAGATCAATACATGCGCATTATCGTGCTCACTTTCAAGCCAGATGAGTCAGGAATAAGTCAGCCGTCAAAATTGGCCCAAGCACGTTGGCGCAATTAGTACCACATGTCCTGCATTCTACTCACGAATCCATGACACCGATGGATATAACGCATATCCATGTAATTATATAGGTACATCTGGATGCCCACTTTACACCCATCTCATGGGCAAGAAATCCGCCAATGAAAATGTAACTCTTTACGGATTTGCGTCCTATCTCGCTTGACACCCCGCTTACCACTTCAATATTAACCAAGTCGTTCATTGCCCTTGCTAGCCGATCATTGACTTGACTTGATCCACCACGTCGCTGTCGCTTAGCCTCTTTTTGCCCCCAACGTTTTGAGTCATAAGCAGTCATTGATAAGATATTTGGACAGGGGTGTTGTCCTGATTTATTTCCCCCGTGACAAGCAATGGAGCACTTAGCATCGACCTTAATACACGCACACCTACATGTAGAACATTAAGTCTTCTATGGAGGAAGAGCTTTTCGGTGGTACTGTCATACGCAGCATAGTAATTGTTTCTTGGAGCGGAGGATTTAGGGTTAGGATTAGTGCTGATCCATAGGGTGTGGTGGATTAATCATGGGAAGTTAGACGCGATTGATGGGCATTTGCCCATGAGAAGGCCGTAACGCGATCATGATGATATACCTCTTCCCATGGCTATACGTTATATCCATGGGTGGAATGGAATATGCATGGATATCCATGATCAACGAGTAGAATGCAACACTTCCATATGCTCTTGAATAGAAGTGCGTGTATCTGATATATAAACGAAGGAATAGATACCGGGTTGCATTCTACCCCACCTGATCCAATAAATAGCAGTGTGATTAATTGAGTTGGTGTTCAGCGACGCTGCTCTGCGATCAAGAGATCCCCACTTCACCACCACGAGCAGAAGCCTGATGAGTCCTTCCTCCCTCAAACGCACGTAAACGAAGCGCTTTGCCCACCCACCGATACCGACGACGAAATCGACACCAAGATCTCCTTGCAGGGTGACTCTATGCCTTTCTGAGGTAGAGTACCTGCATCGACGGCGGTTCCACCACAGCCCCCCTCCGTATACAAGGTCAATTTCGGGGTCGTGCCCGTGGGGCAAGCAACCCCGATGCCGGCTTGATAACTGTCGAACTCTGGGAGGTCTACGCAGGCATTCTGTTCAATGTTCGTAACAAGACCTTGGGTTACGCCGGCAACCTGCACGCAGTCGGGTTCTGTGTAGCTCACGATGAAGCCTGTCGGCGTTGCTGAGTCTCAGGCTTGAGTAGCTTGGAAACGGACAGGCTGTCTTACTTGTGAGAGTGTTTTCATTTTGTGATATTGCTTGTGTCCCTTGGTCTGTTGCAGTAAGTCAGAAAGGCGACTTTGATGGGGCTTTATATAGGCGGTGTCGACATGCTACAACCTAAGAGATGTTGAATTCGGCCCGGGACGCCCGAGTATTTCTATCATCCGATCTACGAGTATCGGCAACTCCGCTCTCATGATAGATCTAGGTGAGGGTCTTTTTGTTCGGCCGATATAATAACTCCCAAGGACGCCCAAGTACGCCTCTCAATTGAAGTAGATCATTTTTCTGAATTAGGCGATTTGAAGCCACAAGTACATCTTCGCTCATGCTCGGAACCCATTGTCAGGGAGATTTAAATTAGCCCTCACTCAAATAGTCCGCAAAGCAGTTCGAAGCTGTACTTGGACGAGCTGACTTTACGCAGAGGTTGATGATGTTTTTTTTCGACAAGTGACCACTGCCTGTTGATTGGTTGCAAAGGTTGTGTCACGCTTAAAACTTCCTTTTTCTCTCCCACACAAATCAAACACGGAAAATCAAATCTCCACCTCCTCCGAAAACAGTGCTAGACCACATCTGAGACGTGGAGTCCCCAAAATTCAGATTGCCCCTTGCGTCACAATGTGACCCTTTCGCACAATTGCTACAAGCATCAAGTGCGAACTGACGATTGAGCCTTTCACCCAGTCAGCTTCGTACAGTCGCTCAGAAGAATCGGTGCCGAAGGTCGGAGTCGAGGCAACTTTTTGTCTTTTCTCATGGGGGGCACCGACCTCTGTTTTTCATGTTGGAATTCAGCCAATAGGAGGCCGTTTGCGCCGCAAGCTGACTAAGCAGTCTTGGCGTTTCTCCATCCCTTAGCTAGATAGTCCGTCTCTCCTATTCAATCAAGCAATCAATTCATGCTTCATGAGACCACTCAATCCTCCAATCCAATATTTCACATTAGCCTATAACCCACGATGGTTCTTCCGCACCTGAAGACTTGTTCCACGCCACATTTTGTCCTCTGAAAAGAAATTCCGGTGTTCTTTCGGTTGCGGGTTGATGTACGTCTGCTATTTCGAGCTGGCTCGCCGAATTGCTATATCCAATGGACCATCCCCTACCGAATCGAGTTGAACAGCGATCAAGCTGCTCGAGATCTACACTCCAATCGGATATTGCAACCTCGATGGCTAGAATAGGAATCGCTGATAATGTCTTAGCATACTCCAACGAAAGACACATTCTAACGAGCGGCGGTACCTGCTTGACGGCCAACTCCACAACAAGCTAGCCTGGCGTGAAAGGTTGGATCCCTTAAAGGGGGTCTACCAGTTACAAGACGATAGATTGGGCGATCCATGTGGCGTGATCAAGACACACGCTAGCGGGGGAAAATATTTCTGCATCGTTGGTCTTGCTGGTATGCTGGGAATGGCACTGGGGTTGTAGCTCCTCACGATCGAAATTTGAGATACTATAGTGCTGGTGTGGCTCTTCCACACCATCGCAAGACCCAGATGCTAAGCATCTGATTTGGTGTTCGCTGTTCCCAATCAGGATTGAGAATGCACAATGGATCTAATGCTAATTTTATCTGTCCAACACTAGTCAGTATGGGTAAGTTATCTTGCCTAAGCATACTAAGTATACTACACTCACACTTCTCATCATATCCACAGCCTCCTCACCAACTTCGTCAACCAAACGATCTCTAAGTTTGAGACCTATCCCGTGTTCCCCAGTGACCGTACCGTCGAGTTGTACCGCCCTTTTCTGAACCCAAGTGATGATCTTTTCACCGGTCTCTCTCTGACTTTCGGGGCAAACGATGACTGTGTGGTAGTTACCTGTAGTGAAGTTTAGCGGTAAGGGTTGGCTCTTCTGGCAAAGACGAGAGCGGAGTGGAAGACCAACCATCACCAACATGACCCAGTGTTGAGCCCGTAAGCCCCGCATCAGTGATTACCTGATGTGTCTCTTCTATCATGTCCGCTAGATTAGATATGGGTACAGCAGCGTCAGCGTTCAAGAAGAGGTCTGTGGGGTCTCTTTTCATTGCCATGAGGCTTCTCCCCACCTTCTTCCTGGCACCCCATGAGACATCGATCTCTTCTTTTTCGACTGACATCTCGAATTGTTCGCACTTATTGTTTTCAGCTGCATGCTTCGTAATCTCCAGTTGGGCTTGAACCGCCAATCGTAAGCCTGAGAATTTGAGAAATAGGGTCGGGCTTTCTCTCCATCGCTTATTAGAGAGTGCCGACTGATTGATTGCCCACATGCTGTGCTTATCAAGTAGCTCTAATGCGTCTATTGGCAAGCCAGACCCAACAAGGGTCACGGCAGTCTTCACTGCTGAATGCGTATCTGGAAAAGTCGCGACAACGACATGAAGATTTTCAGGGGCCGAAGTCACCTTGAGCACGGCTTCAGTAACAAGACCGAGGGTACCCTCAGATCCAACGATCAACCTCGTAAGGTCGTATCCAGCCGAGGACTTGCGTGGTCGGCGCCGGGTCTTGACGATTGTGCCATCCGCAAGGACTACAGTCATAGATACCACCCAATCTTTCATGGTTCCGTGCCGATACGCATTGGTGCCAGAACAGTTCATAGCAATCTGCATTCTTTGTCAATAATCGTGGGTCACGAACAGGAAGGGATCATCACAAGCTCACCATCCCCCCAATTTTCGCTCCAGGGCCAGGATTCTGGCGGAAAAAAGAGGCCGTGGCCTCCTAGTTCAACGTTCAGGTCTTCCCATCCAACAGCAGGCTGGACGACCACATCCATATCCCCCTGATAAACCGCCAAGATCTTACTCATTCGGTTGAAGTCGATGCAAAGTCCTTTACGCGTTGCCGCGAGTGCTCCAGGCATGCTCGTGCCGCCAGAATATGTTGTCACTGGGATGCGTCGTGCTGAGCAGAGTTTCATAATGGCACTGACATCGGCTGTGCTGTCGGGATAAACAATAAGATCTGGCGTTTGAGACGGCGCAGCAGGAGACCATTGCGTGATAGAATAATCACGGCACTCGTCCCGATTCGAACTGACATTATCCGGGCCCAATAGACCCAAAAGATCCTCTTTCGCTTCCCAGATGTTCCGGTCGGTGATATTGTATTTTAGGGGCATTGTGCTTGATAGCGGAGAGGTAGAAGGTGGGTTCATTGCGAGAGATGGTTGTCAAGCAGCTCAAGGCTTAGGAAAATAATGCTGCTATGAATAGGCTGCAAATATTTAGGTAGTGTCGTCCTCGAAGGCTTTAGCAAAGTATGCCCGGTGTTAAGGTAGGGTCATTAGAGCTGAAATAACCAACTACTTGTACATGACTTGTGTGTACGTTATAGCGAGGCGTGTCCGTCCCTTATACATCGTATCTCCTACCGGAAGATTGTTGCTCTTCTTGTTGCTTACTGGTAGGGGACCTAGTCGAGGCTGCAGTAGACTGGGTTAATCAGGCCAGACCCCGCCTGTCCAGTGATCTACCTACCTTAGGGTCATGCATATAGTTCAGTGGCTAAATGGTGCCCGTGACACGACGCTCCTGCGAGCTCAAATTTTCCGTTGGTTATTTCTCGCTCACTAATCGCGGCTGAAACAATTTTGCCAGAAACCCCCACGTCTCCATTTCAATTGGGCCACAGACGAGTCATTGCAGGCATCCACACAGGGCTGTAATCCGAAGGATTTGTTACCTGATAAACCTAGATTCAGCTGCACAGACACGGCTTCACTTTGCGTGGTGCTCTGCACTTCCTCGAAGTGTGGTTATTGCATGGATAAGTGGTGGGAGCGTTGAAAGCCTTGGTGTAGCCATTGTCGTTTTCTAAGATTGGCAAAAGGTCCAACCATGTTGTCCTGCAACAGCCATATTTATTTCATGGCATTGACTTTAACTTGGCATAGTCTTTGTTTTAATTTTGGCTTTGGCCCTTAATGATTGATGATGGCCTTTACTTGAGCTTCTTCAACACCTTCGTGTTGAGCCGCCTTTCTGCTCATCCATTCTCCTCCATTCGACATCTGATAACAATATCGTCATCTGCGTTCCATCCTCTCTAGCATCATGCCATGTCTGATTCAGCCGTTGCACCGTCTCCTTCCATCGTGGTAGCGGCAGGGGTAGTATGGTCTCTGTTATGTGCAATCGTATTGGCTTTGCGCTTCGACGCAGGGCGTATCCAGGGCGCGAAACTGCTGAAAGATGACTGGTTGGCTGTTCCCACACTTGTGCGTGTGATGAAACCAAATGTTGGAAATCTGGACTGATGGATTACCTGCATTAGATCTTGACGTTTGGAACGGGTGCAGCCTTACTCTTCGGCAAAAACATAATGCCAAATCTGGACTCTCTGGAGTATCTGACACAGCCTTTACAGGCGTATAGCGATATAGTAATCTCGCTTTCCTGATGTGGGCTCCCGCAAGTCCCAGTGTACTGGCAGAATTTCATTCAACCAACCACTTGGATTTAACTATCTTAGTGTCGATTTGGGAGCTCGGCGAAATTATTGACCCTCTTGTAATTGGCCTATTGTCCGAAATCTTTGGCAGACTTCCAGTGTACCACATCGCAAACATCTTGTTTATTATGTTCAGTGCTATCGCCGAGGGTCAGAGCATTGACACGCTTATAGTTTTCGATTTCTCTTAGGTTGACCGTAGCATTTACATCTTCAAGCTCCTGCATCGTGGGGGATTTGTTCTTATATCCCAAACGCGGGCGTGCAATCGCAATCGAAGGATGACATCTTTCATTGCCTCAATTCTAGGTCCTGTCGTTGGAGGCTTCAAATCACATGCCAAGGAATGGCGCTGGACATTCTGGCCTACGACCATCATCACAGGCGCCTTCGAAATTGGCTATCCTTTGCTATACCGAGAGATTTATAGAGTTATTATCCTCTTAAAAAAAAGCTCGGCGACTACGAAAGTAAACCGGAAATTATCGACTGCAGACAGGCTATCGGACTGGGGCTTCAGCAATCAGGCTGTTGACTCAGTCAGTGTTTCGACCGATCAAGCTTCTCTTTATCTCCTCAACTATCCTACTGGTATCCATATGCGGAGCTTTGGCGTCAAGCTACACCTATATAGTCATAATCACACTCACTGGTGTGTTTGAAGAGACATATGGTTTTCCGGAGCGCCAGGTAGGCATTACCTACCTAGGGCTGGGTACGTCTGTCTCCGAGGGGGCCCAGTCCTTGCGCTTTTGCTGAGACCTCTTTGGGCTTGGGGTGATTTCGAGCGTGGTTGCTTGCGGCTTGTACCTCGATTCCCACCTCAAGAAAATGGCTGCATCGGGATACTCAGAGGCTGAGCATCGTCTTTCGCCTATGGTGCTAGGGACAATCGTTATCTTTGTAGGTCTCATTATCTTTGGATGGACGGCTCAAAAGAGAGTCCATTATATTGTCCCTATAGGGTCTATCAATCTTGTCGGCTTTGGCTTTGCCGCTGTTTTCCTAGCGTCGTCGAGTTATTTCGTTGACGCTTTTAGAATATATGCCGCATCTGCTACGGCGACCATCACGGTACTGCGGAATGCCGCTTCAGCAGCGGTGCCGGCTGGCCGGTCCTCCGCTGTTCGCAAGGCTGGGCCTCGGCTTGGGTGCCACGGTGTTAGGATTGGTGGCCCTGGTTGCAGCACCTGTGCCCCTGGTTTTGATGAGGTACGGACAACGCATGAGGAAAACGAACAAGAGGTTTCAGGTGCCCTCTTAACATTTACCGGAACCAACGGAATGGTCAACAGGTCTATTGTACGTCTAGCTCAATGGTTTGACCGAACTGATGCTGGTGAACCCGCCTTACCGCTGTCTCAGCACCACACAGTGAATGTGCTGTTGAGATCTCTTTTCTCCCGCGAAAGCATGGGAATGGTTTATGATAGCATGAGGTTGTCGAGACTGGCGCACTGAGTAAATGTAAATCCATCTTCGGAAACCCCGCTCTAAAGCGAGCGGTACTCCAATAAAGCACCGTTTGTGCCAAAATCAGAAAACTCGAGCATCACCAAGGTCACGGTCCGCCGAGCCAGCTGCGCTGCCACGGCCACGCAAGCGTCCACTCAATCCAAACCCGTTTTCGGTGAATCCGGTGATCTCCAAGGCGGCCATCGGATCTCAGTCACAATTGGGACTACAACTTCAATCAGTGGCTGTGCAACCCAGAGTCTGGCCAATACCAACTAGGTGTCCTTCGCCGTACAGCTTTATCACCGCTGCAAATGGCCGCGAGCTGATATATAGTGGCAGTTATCTTGGAGTATTTTGCGCTGCACAAATGAATAGAGAATTATTTTAGATGGGGTACGGATCTACGGGGCCTGGACTGCAGCCTTGACACCTAAAATAGAGAAAGAATTGGATAGCAATTGTATACTGAATCGACTAAATATGTTGTAATTGAGAACTTCTCCACGAATTTGCCGACAACATCAAATCAACCCCGCGCCCTCGTCAGCACCCACTTCCCACCCACCCTCACCATGGCATCCGCAACCCAGATACCCAAAACAATGAAAGGGATATTAATCGAGAAGACCGGCGGGACCGAAGTCCTACAATACAAGACCGACCTGCCAGTCCCAGAACCCAAAGGAGGCGAAGTCCTCGTCAAGAACGAATTCATCGGCATCAACTACATCGACACGTAAACCCCCCCCCCCAACTCCCCCCAGCGCAATCGAGACCCCAGGTCCTCGAACTACAAACACAGAAGCACTAACGTCTCCACCCCAACCAACCAGCTACTTCCGCACCGGCCTCTACCCCTCCCCCAAGCCCGAAATCCTCGGCAAAGAAGCCTCCGGCACCATCATCTCCACCTCCCCCTCCTCCCCATCCTTCCACCCAGGCGACCGCGTCGTCTGGATGGGCGCCACAGCCGCCTACGCCGAATACACAGCCGTGCCCGCCTCCAAAACAATCAAGATCCCCCCCCACATCACCACCAAAGACGCCTGCGCCGCGATACTGCAAGGGCTGACGGCGCTGACGTTAACGGAAGAAGCGCACAGGGTGGAAAAGGGCGATTGGGTGTTGGTGCTTGCGGCGAGTGGGGGTGTGGGCGGGTGGCTGTGTGGGATTTTGCGGGCGAAGGGGGCGAGGACGATTGCGGTGGTGGGGAGTGAGGGGAAGGTGGACGTGGCGAGGGAGAGTGGGGCGGAGGTTGTGTTGGTGGAGGGGAGGGATGATGTGGAGGGGACGGTTAGGGAGTGTACGGGGGGGGAAGGGGTGGTGGCGGTATTTGATGGGGTGGGCAAGGATACGTTTGAGCGGAGTCTGCGGTGCGTGGCGCGGAAGGGGACGCTGGCTAGTTTTGGGAATGCGAGTGGGGCTGTCCCGCCGTTTTCGATTTCGTGGGTCTATCCGCTAATTGTTTTGGGGGCTGAGGTGCAGAGGAGACGAGATGCTAAGACTGAGTCTTTAGGAAACTGACCGCGAACAATGCGAAGATTGTGAGGCCCACGCTAATGAATTATGTTGCTACTCGGGATGAGTTTGAGCATTATACGAACAAACTGTTCAAGATGATGGAGGAAGATCACCTAAAGACTCGCATTCATGAGACATACCCTCTAAAGGACGTAGCTAGAGCACATAATGTAGGTGACCACCCCGATTTGCTTGCGAAAATCGTAACTGACAATCTCATCAGGATCTCGAGGGTCGGAAGACCATGGGCAAATTGCTTATGACCCCGTAAATAGCAGTAAAACATTAAACAACCTCAAGATGGCGTTTTTTCCTCTTCTGATGATGGAAATACGACAGTCCCCCCATTCAGTCATCGTATCTCGGTCCGACATCGAAGGTCTTCTCTACAACCTTATCTGCGTTGCCTGGCACCTGGATGAGTTTCTCTCCCGTCTCGCGAACCTCGATGGCAGCATCGAATATCTGCATCTCATTAATTTTCCCGTTTGTACTGCGACTATCACCGCTCTCTATCTCGCGGGTCGGGGTTTTACTCTTTCCCGGGTATTCATCTCCCGCGTCGTTCATTTCGTTTTCAGTGCCTTCCGGAAGCTGCTTTCCGAAAGGTGTGCCATTATCCAGTATCTTGTTCGGCTCACCGACCTCCCCTGGTATATCATCAAAGTCCGCATCACGGTCATCACCACCCTGCGTCTTCTTCCTCATCGGCAACCACTCTTTCTCGGGGGCCCTCCACCCCGCCATCAACTCATTTGGCAAAAGCTGGTAGAAAGAGCAATGGACGCCAGACAGAGCGTCAAAGTATGAAACCCCAAAACTAAGTTCTGTGACTGTAGCTTCTACCTTCATTCCAACAACACAGTGTGACAGGATGTCATTTTCGATCCAAAACTCGTAATGCTTGATCTCTGGGGGCTTTGCGGCGAGTGCTGCTTCCTCTTCTTCAGTTAGGTCTTCGCCAGCCGCTGTGGGGACAATCCACGTCTTGGCTCTCATCTTGCCAACAGGTTTAAGACCTGCAGCCTCAGGTTGGGCATAGAAGTCCAAGATCTCTTGAGTAGGGAATAGGACTTCAGTCACCTCGAACCCAGTATTTTCGTTCACGCTTGCGATCTTAGTGGTATTTTCTTTCAGCTGCTGTCTGTAGGTCTTGTGAGTGTTGTCGTCGGCGTTAGCTGCTAGGGCGTATTTGAAGACTTTACGAGCGTGATGAGGACTCATGCCCCTGTCGTAGTCTAGGTCCACGCCTTGCATCCATTCTTGATTCTCTGACCACATTCCTTGATACATGCCACCAAAGATCTCGGAGCAGGATTTGTTGAAGTCGCCAGGTAACAAGGGATTGCATTGAGCGATAGCCCAAAGCTCCTCCTCTGCCCTATCACAAAGAGTGCGTGCTGCATAGACTTGGTCTTTGTAGTCTGGACAAACATCATGATGCAAAAGATAGTTGAAAAAGTTGTGGATGATGCCAACGAAGTACTTGATCCTATCTTCGGAATGCAGTTCGAACTGCGCGGGAAGTGTGTGAGATCTAGAATGGAATCAGTGTAACGGTCTAGTGATATAAGCACTGACTCACAGAAACGATCCAAGGCATCCCTCAAAATCGACGACATGATCGGACCTGCCGATGTCAACTTTGTCGGAACCAACATAGGTCGTGGCACGAAGCTCGGCAATCTCTGCGGCATTCCTTGTTTCTAGGGTTTCTGTGTCAAGGCCTCCCGAGAACATATTTTGCCCCGCCTCAATGCCACCGTGAATAAGGTATTTGGTGAAAAGGTTCTTGCGAGTGGAGTCAAGATTGCGCTTTGCTAAGAAACGCTGAATCGCTTTCTCGATCCGCCTTCGTGGCAGTCAGGCACGAGTTCAAGTCTTGTGGGCGAGGGTTATACATACTGTGAGAACGGCAAGGAGCTTTGAGCAAGTCAGCGTGGCCTTTTGAACGACACGTGTGATCACTCACGCATCATACATGCTCTTCTCTTCTTCAAACTCGGCTGGTGTGATGGGAGGATCCACGTAGTACTCCTCGAATCCAGTAGGATTTTTCTGCGAACAGGACTGCATTAGCATTGATTCGACATGACGATGGACTTGAAACCTACCAGCCCTCGCTGGCTCTTTGACTTTTTCTTCTTTTTCTTCTTCTCGCCGACTCCCACCGGCATGTTCGCCCCACCAGTATCATCGTCCAATCTATCTTCATTGTCAATGCCTTCCGGTAAGGCTATTTCGAGATTCTTGTTCACGCCGCTTGCCTCCTCATCTGGCTCCGCAATGGATACCTTTTTGGGAGCAGATTTGGACTCTGTGTTGAGGGAAGCGTCGCTGTTGATGTTGGATACAGAGTTCAGGTCAACCTCAGCCAAAGCAGCTGATTTTCTAGAGGTGTTACCGTTGGTTGAAGCATCCGAGATGAGATTCAGCCCGGTCAAAGGTTCTTGCTCAACGACAGCGCTGTTGCTTGTCTGCTGTTGTCCATCCGCCATGGTGATTGCAATTACTGAGCTTGCTTGGGTATGGCCTATCAAGCAGACGCCCAGATTGCTGGATAGTCTTAGTATTCAGATTCAGGACGATGAAAGACGGATTAAAGAAAGTGCAAGGGCTTTATAATAGCAAAGGAGAAAGTAGAGAGGCGGTGAAAGGTAGCGCGCACATGAAGCATGAAATTCACAGTCATAATGTGAATGATTCTATATCGGCTTTATGCTTCACCTAGGTGGAAGTGAATTATCATAAGGAAGGAAACGTAATGGCAGTGGTAATAGTAATGGTAATGGTAGTGTGGTGATGTTTCGCTTGCGGGAGAGCAGAGCTAAATGGCAGCTCGAGAAGTTTGCTAGGTCAAAACACTGCCCTTGCGCACCAGACAGATGACGCGGGATCTTCTACAAAGGCTCAACACTGGTTGATGTAGACACAATATCCAAGCGATGCGAAGATCTTGGACAAGCTCGTTGATATCAGATTCCCATTCCTCATTGTTTCATCAAAGTCGCCGAGTTGTAGGAGTTTCAAATACAATAGGTAGGTACCTAACCACCTAACGTACTTCTATCAGCGAATTAGCTTCTCGGATAGCTATCGTTAGTACCGGGGTGATCCTTTTAGCCGCCGAGTTTCAGCCTTATCTTTTTTCTTGATTAGTTTCAGCCATGCACGAAATTCTGTGCTCCTCCCGGATGGCTTGGCAGAGAAAGGCGATAAAAATCTGCCCCCCACTTACTCTGTAGTGATACTCGTAATACTCGTACTCGAGTACGAGTATTAACTTAATATTTATATTCGCGAATATTATATAAATACGTATTCGAGTATACTCGAGTATTTAATATTATTATTAATAATAAGCGAATTTTTTAATTAATTATTATAGAATTAAAATTAAAATTAGCGTAATATCTAGCTCTTAGAATTATTAAAAATAAATAGTTTTACTATATAAATTTAATATTCTTAAAAGCTAGATCTTATATTTATTTTAAATAAATATTTATTAGTAATAAAATCTTTTTATATTAATTAAATAATAATTATAATAAGAATTATCTAGATAATAATTTATAATCTTAATTTCTAATCTTAATTTTTAATAGAATTCGCTAGAATACTTTAAAATAGTAGAAAAAAGTCTATAAAAATAAATAATTCTTTTTTTATTTCTCTTATTTTATTATTATTATCTATATTCTAATATAATAAGTATCTAAGATATACTATCTATATATATTATATCTCTTATATTTATTATTAAATCTATTATTAATTATTTAATAATATAAATACGAGTAAAAAGATCGTCGTTTTCGATATACTTGAACGTAGTTTTAAGCACCTTTAGTATTAGGGTCTTCTATTCACGTCACGCTATCTAAATAGCTAATACACTTCCCTCACTCCTTCTTTTACTCTCTTAACGACTATATATAAACTTACGCGCTAGTTTATCGTATCGAGTCAAGACGTTTCTATATTATCTTCTTAATTATCTTTATTACTACACTAAGAGTCGCTTATTAAATTCTTAATATATAATCGAGTAATATAGAGATAAGAAGGGAAAAGACGAGATGAGAGAGAGAGAGAGAGAGGATACTGGGATCTCCGGCCGTTTCAGGCGACTATAAAAATAACCCTACTCCTCTTCTCTATCTTTTTATCTATCTTTCTCTCTACTTAAATTACTTTTCTCTATTTATCTCTGTTCTTAAAGACTCACGTTCGCTCGTTCTACACACATATAAATTCCCTTTATCGCTATCGACGATAACTCGTTATAAAGTACTATTACACGCTTAAAAGCAAGACGCGAACTCGTCTTATATCTTTCTCTTTACGAGAAATTAGCTCTTAGCTTAAGAATATTATAATATATAATATAAGAAGATTAATAAAAGTTATTAATTAACGACTCTTTACGCCGACGTTATTAATTTATATATTAATTATCTCGAAGATTTATAAAGAGAGTGAGTTATCTTTAGTATAAATTCTATAATTATCGTATTCACGTTATTAATTCTCGATCTCTAGATATTACGATATCGTTAATATAATCTCTATTATACTCTTAAAAGATTAATAAAGAGTCGAATTAAGAACTTTTTCTATTAAATATATAATAATTATTTTATTAAGAAAATTAGTTTAATTAAAATCTATTAATATTAATTAAGTTAACTCTATATTAAATAAAAGAATCGATAAATTAATTGGTTAATCTTAAAGTAAATCTATAATATAAATTAAGATATATACGTTTATATTTCTATAGATATAAGTAACGTTAAAATAATTTATTAATGTTCATTAGCGAAAGAATATAAACTAAACGATAGTGAAATTAATAAGTCTCTCTTGAATATAATCGATTTTATAAAGCTATTACGTTATTACTAAGTAATAAATATTAATATCTTTTTTTATAAACGATAATAGATCTAATTAATAACGATTCTATTAATCGCGACGTTTATTAAATCTCGACTCGAAGCTCTTCTTGAAATTATCTATCGCGATTTAAATTTATTTATTTAACGCGATAAGATTATCGAAGAAGTAATAATTATCTTATAGTTAAAGCTTATTTAAGTTAAGTCTTGTAAGAAGCGTAAGAGATCGTAAGTAATTATTAAAAAATCGAGTTAATTAATCTAATAGATATATAGAAAAACCTATATATTCTTTATTAATATTAATCTCGTCTTTTATATTATATTTTATATTATCGATCTTATCTACGATAATAACGTCTATCTTTTTTCGAATATAAATCTTAAGATAATTTTAATTTTTAGAGTTCTAACGAAATTAAACTATTAATTAATCTCGTGAAAAGAGAATATATTAAACGTATCGTTATTTCGTGCGTCTATATAATTCTTTAGAAACTATATTATTGCGATTAATATAACGCTCTTCTATAATAAATATTACGAATAAATTAAATAATTAGAAGAAGAGACTATGTCACGAAAACGCACTTGCCAAGCTAATCAAGAAATCGACTAAGGCAAGTGCTTGACTGGCTTGGCTGGCTGACTTAGATAGAATTTTCCAACTTAGAATAATCAAGAAATAGACATCTAATTAATTATATACTCTCATTGCTATTATAGTATAATAGCAACGCCTAAATAGCTATTATTAGCTATTCCAGGAGATCCTTTATCATTGCTTTATTATTACTTGATTAATACTTATTGTATTCGTTGAGATAATCCTTCGCGGAGAACTATATCTTATCTGGTGAGATTCGCATATAAAATTATCGGAATTCTTATTCGAACGATCGAAATCTTACTAAGTTCGTTAAAAAACTCATTAAACTTATCTCTCTTACACTCACTATTATTACTATTATCGCTATAGCTCACTTATTATTGCTACATTATTATATTGCTACTATTATAGACAATATTACTATCGTTTCAAGCACGTTGTCGTCTCTTTTAAGCTACTCACCTTACTAAAATAGAAAGGAAATACTACACTATTTAATTACATGATGGGAGAAAACTTTAATTCTTATAATATACATCTTTATATTAATGGAAAATATTTCTTATTAATGTAATACTATCTCTTCGTTATTAAGAAGACTACTATTATTCTAACTCCCTTAGTTCTAAATCCTATCTCTCGAGATATTATTATTTTAATCTTTTAAATAGACGAATTCTACACTTCGATTACGCTTTTATTAGTCTCGTTATCGACGATATTAAGTAATTTATTGTCGATATCGTTAGAGTTAATTTTAGATCTTTAAAGATCGCAAAAGAAGTAGCTTTATTAGTTCGTGACGCACGTGTAAGAGCTTATTCTATATCTATTGAGATATTAAGCTAATCTATTAGCTAAGTATATAATCGATCGATTTTTAAGACTACTCTAATTAGATTTAAGACTAATATTTAGTTATTAAGAAGATTAAAAGAATATTCTTCTATTGGCGATATATCTCGTTCTTTGTTTTTGAAAAGTTCTATTACTAATAATTCTCCTATTAGAAATCCTTTCGTTACTAACTCTAATTCTAGCAATTTAACTATTACGAATTTCATTAATTTTAATTCGAATTCTACTTTAAATTTAATTACAAATTCTACTTTTAGAGATACTTTAAATAACTTTAATATAGCTAAAAATAACGATATTAATTAATAGAATACTAACTTTTTATAGCAACAATAAACTACTTTATAAAGTCTTCTACGTAGCGTATCTGGATCGTCAAATAAGTGAGGATCGCTAGAATAGAATAATATCGATGGTATAGTAGAAACTGCATTAGTTAGTAGATGAAATACTAGTGATATAGAATTTTTTAATTCGATGTATAAGAATAAGTTAATGGCTTTCGATACTTCTTTAATAAAGTATATATTAAAAGAGACTTACTTTCGAGATATATATTTGTTTTTAAAGTATGCTTATAACGTAGTTAGCATTAAGGGTGATAAGCTCGTTCGTACGAATCTCTAGATTTGTTTTAAGAGATCTACTTTAAAGTAATAATTGAGTAAGCTTTCTAATAATAATAAGCGTCTTATAAAGCTTAAAAATAAATTATTTAAGTAAAAGAGAATGCTAATCGAACGATTTAAAGTATTTATTAATATAATAATTAATTCGTTATTAAAGAAGAGATATATCTTGAGAGATATTATTAGTAAGAGAGAGTCTCAAGAATACGCATAAAAGAGTTTATATACTTCGAAAGATATTAGTTTAATTAGCGTTAAAAATTAGCTTAATATAATTTATAATAAAAAAAATACTAAGCTAAGACGTAACTTAAGAAGACTAAAGAATTAAATTATTTTACATAATTTTCTTAAGGAGATAAATAATCTTAAGTATAATTAATGAATCTACGTAAATAGATATAATTCGAGAATATATAAATTTTCTTCTTCTTCGGGGAATATCTTTACGGGATCTTCTTAGAATCGTTCTTCTTAAAATCGAAGTAATAGTAATAGAGATATTTCTAATTAGTATTAACCTCGTTTATAATAGCAATTTTTTTAATAATTTCGATCTTAGTAAAGTGTAGATCTTGATAATTAATATTAGCGACCTTACTTTTAGTAATCTTTTCGTTAAATTAATAGTTAAAACGCTTAATTAACTTAGTTATTTTCTTATTAATTTAATAATCAAAATGCTTATTTAAATCCGCAGCAAAACGCTTAGCAAATACCTCGTTAGCCTCTGCAAATCGCCGCTTTAAACGTGTTAAATTCGATCTCGAATTAATCTTTATTTGATAGTTAGTAGTAGTAGTTTTCTTTTTTAGCAAAATTAAAGCAATTAAAGATCTTGATTTAATGCTATAAATCGTTTAAAAGTAGCTATTTATTAGATCTCTACGATTAACGAAAATACTAAATTAGAGTATAATAAATAATCTTAAAGCTCGGACTATTGAAAAGAAAATATTAATATTGTGAGGGCGCTTTTTAATTGTACCATAAAGCTAAAAATATAACTCATGGGCTCGGGTGTCGCGCTTCATAGAAGGCGCACCCTATTTGCCCATATGAAGCCCATATGGCGCACCCCTAGCTAGATACCCATATGACTTCGTACAGCCTAATAATTATCCCCCCTTCTAGAGCGACGTCCCCGGCAACCCTAAGCGTCAGTAACCTTAGACCTCTTTTCGCAGAGTCAACGATCTTAAGATTCTAATCTTAGTAATTTCGAAACGACTTCTAAAGATAGAACTATTAGAGCTCTAAGAATTAAATCTTCGAGATTACTCTCGTTAGATAACATTAAACTCTTTAATTCGAAGTTAACTCGTTTAGAAGTTTTAATTAAAGTCGAGATTAAATTCACGACCTCGCTTTTTACGGATCGACGCTTCGCCCGAAAATAATTAATCGCTTTACGAAGTTTTTGATTCGAGTGTAGCCGAGAGCTTAAGAGTATTCTAGAGTATCCGAACTAATTAAACTCAAACCGAAGCGCGATACTATTGTGAGGGCGCTTTTCAATTATATCATAAAGTTAAAAATATAACTTATGGATTCGGGTGTCGCGCTTCATAGAAGGCGCACCCTATTTGCCCATATGAAGCCCATATGGCGCACCCCTAGCTAGGTACCTATCGTATAGCCTAACAAATATCGAATAATCTTACTTTATAGGCGAAGATTAGTATAAGAATAAGATATATTGTGCTAATTCTAAGTATAATTCTAAGTCTACATAGTTAAATAATAATTAGTTTACTAACTTTATAAGGATCGAAACCTACTATCGAAATTATTAGGAATTCTTCTTATTTAAGATTAAATTATATAAGTATTTACGTATTGACTATTCGGGGAAGCACGTTTATGCTAACGAAGTAGTGCTTATAAAGTCTTCTAACTTCGCTAATAAGCAATTTAAAAATTATTAAGCTTATCGCTTCTAATTAAGATTTGGGAAATAATTTTACTTTTTAAAGTTAAACTTACGTTATAATTGAAGTTAAATTCGATTCTACTAATTAAGAGAATAAAGTTTATATTAATATCGAATATAATATAAGTTTAAATTAATAGATTATAATATTCTTAGTAGTATTCGAATATAGTTATTTTTAAAATGATAATATCTTTGCGAATACGTGGAATTAATGCTTCTAAGCACGAGACTTCGAAGTATATTACGTAGATATCTATCTTTCTAAAATTGATAATTAATATCGAAAAGTGCTTATATATCTACATAGGAAATTACATATCGTTAATAACTTGCGTGTTAAAATATTTATTAAAAATAATATTATTAAATTTAAAGAAATTATTATTAATGTAATTAATAAGAAAGTAAGAATTAATAATTATTATACTACGATTAATATTATTATTCGATCTCGAGACGAGTTTATTCGAAGAAAAATCTACATTAAATTATCTATTTTCGTGTCTTCGTATAGCGAGATAATTCTATTAATTAAGAAAATTAATCTATTTAATAATCATAATTTTTTATTTAAGTTAGTAGTATAGATAAATTTAATAATATTTAATTATTTAATTAATTATATAATAACTAAAATTCTAATTCGAAATAAGTCTAATATATCTATTTAAATTTTAAAGAAATTAAGACATGAAAATATTCTCGAAATAAATTACGAAAATTGCTTTTAAATTAATATCGAATCTAAATTCGTTTTAACGAAAATAGTTATAAATTTAAGTATAAACTTAAGCTTAAATTAATTAACTTTCTTGCTAGCTAAAGAAAATAAGCTATTAAATAGAGCTATAAATCTAAAAATATATAGACTAAAACTATATTAATCGACCTAGTTAACGAATTCTTATAGATTTAATAAGATATCGACTTTATTAAAGTGTTAGAAGAGAAATAGATAAAGCTTTTATTAAGAAATAATTAGTAAATTAAGATTAGTAAAAAAGTTAAAATTTATTTCTTAGGCGCACGAGATTAAGAGGTAATCGATAAAGTCTTTAATAAGCTATACGAATAGAAAAGACTTAAATAAACTAAAGATTCTATACTCTTCTTCTATTCGATATTCGTTATATAAAAACTATTATTTAATAATATTATTAAGAAAAGATCGGTAATTAATATTCAAGATCTAAATAACTTATTATTTCGAGATATATATTTAGTATCTCTTCAATAGAATATAATCGAAATACTAATTAATTATAATTTTATTTTAGTAATTAATACTACTTCGTTTTTTTATTAATAACGAGTATATTTAAATTATCGCTATATATAGACTATTATAAGTTATAGAAATTAAGAAACTTTTAATGTTTTAATTATAAGTATTATGAATTCGATTGCTTATATTTAACGTCAAATCGATAAGATTTTGCGGTATATTCTTAACGTAAAAGTTTATGTTAATAATGTGATTACGAGTACTAGAATATTTTAATAGTACTTATAAGATCTTCGTTAGCTATTTAAGCTTTTTATAAGATTTAATATTACTATTTCTTCTATAAAAGTCTTTCTAAGATATTCGAACGTTAATTTATTAAATAGAAAAGTTAATTCTTTCGACTTAATTTTATTAGAAGATAAGCTTAAAGCTATCTCGAATTTATAGTATCTTAGTACTTTAAGAGAATTTAAATACTACTTGAAATTAATTAACTATTTGCGTTAGTACGTTTATTTCTATATATAATTATTATAAATTTTATAAGATCTTAAAACACTACTTTTTAAAGAAATATCGAACTTTAAACGTTAGTGAAACTAATACTCTTCTAGAATAAAGCTATCTATAGCTTTAGAGAAGCAATGAACTTTCTTTTAGCTTCTTTAAGAAGTATTATCTTAGTTAATAATTTTAATATATTTCGATTATATTCGAACTTTATAAGTTAACTTAAATATCTTAAAAGAGTTTAGTTTTAAGGTAATAGTCTTTTATGTTAAATTAAATAAAAGTAAAAATAAATAATCTTCTCGTGTAGAAACGAAGTCTATTCTTTTTCTATTAAGACTTCTAACTATAGTAGAAAAAAATTACTAATCTACGGAATTAAAGATTATTAATCTTATTTAATATCTAAAGAAAATAAGACACATAATTGAATCTTTAAAATATTCTATAAGAATATAGATTGATTATTCTATTATTATTAATATTATGAAGTAAAATTCGATTATTTCAATCACATTAATAATACGAATAAATATTCGTTTGATTCGAGCTACTTAATTCTTAAGGTAGTTTAATCTAGCTATTTCTTAAAAATCTAATAAAGAATATATTATGCCTAATACTCTATTAAGGCTTATAAATCTAAATAAAGATAATTCGCTACCTTATTATTATTCGAAGTTAGATACTCTCTTCACCGTAAGTTTAATAGAAATAAGTGCTTTATTTCACGAGAAATGTATTTAAGACTATTAATAAGATAATTAATAAAAAAGAATTTCTACATAGCTCGATGCCAAGAATTACGGGTCGGAAAGGTGTGGTATCTGTTGAACATAGTCGTTTTGAACTTTTTTTTAACTTTTTTTAAAAAATTATATCTATTTAATCTATTTATAGAATTTTATAATTATATAAGCGTTCGCTTAAGCTTTTTACTTATTTTTAGAATATAATAAAATATTACGTAATATATTTATTAAAAACTCAATGGGAGTATGGGATATCCCATATCTTTCGATATGGTATTCGAAAAACTAATCCCATACCATTAAATACATCACACCTTTCCGACCCGTACCAAGAATAGTCTGGCCAGCGAGAACGTAGCTTCTTTGTCTTTCATACGGAGAAAGCATCTCTTTGCTACTAATACTAACTCTTATTTTTCGTCTCGGGCGAAAGAAAATTAATAGCAAAAATAGCAATAGTAAGAATAGTAATAGCAAGAACAGTAATAGCAAGAATAGCAGAGTCTCACTTACGAAATGTAGCGAGATCTTATCTTTCATGTTAATAGAACTACTAATTAACAACGACTTTATATTCTCTCATTGCTAATAAAAGATATTCTCACTTTAATATATAAGAAAGAGTATTCTAACTTTTAGAGATACTATTAAATTATTATTTTATTCTAATATATTTATGAAATTATAAAGCACTTGCGAGACTTTATTCGATATTATCTAGAGTGTTTAATTCTATAAATAAGAAGATACGCATCTTACGATAGCTTGCAATTAATCTTATCTCCGCTCGTGCCTTTTTACACTTTAACTATTAACTTTATTTTAATATTATCTCTATTAAAGTATAAATTAAATTACATTATATCTATTACTTCTAAATTTATAAAAGTTATTTAATTAGTTCTTAATAAGTGAACTTAAAAAGTATCTAACTAGATAAAAGTACTTCTCAATTGACTTAATATTATTAGTTAGAAAATCTCAAAAGTTATTATTAGCGATCGAGATAGGAATTTTTTTTCGAAGCTTTGAAAATCGCTTTTTAAACTATTAAAGATTTCTCTACTTTATTTAATAGTCTATTATTTATAGATTAATAATACGAGCGAACGCATTAATTAGACTGCTGAGATAGCTTTAAGATACTTCGTATATGCTCTTAACAGATCTTCTTTATAATCGAAAGTTCTATTACGAATATAGATTTTTTTTAAATAAATTCGTCTCTTTTAAGATTATATCGAGCGAAGTAATTTATAATTTTACTTTAAATAGATCTTTAAATTTACTTCGTTTATTAATTAAAATCGATTACGTCTTTATACGAATTATAGTTAAAGATATTATCGATTTTACTTAAATGTTTAATAAATTCTATTATGATAGAAAGTATTAATTAATGTTTCTTAGAGTGAAAGAATAGATATTTCTTTAATTATATAAAGACTATAAGATTTTCTCTACTCTTAATATTATTAATAAGCTATTATAATAATATATCGATTCTTTTTAGATGATAAATAGAGTAGATAAGCTTGCTTATAAACTTACTATTTCTATAGAATGAAGAGTTTATCTCGTCTTTATAATAATACAATTAAAGTCTTATTTCGTGCAACAGAACGATTCTTTTCAACGTTCTCGGCCTTGATATATCTCGCCTGTTTTTATCAATAATAATAATACTATTAATTTAGAAATCGAACGGTTTCTTAATAAACGAATCATAAAGAAAGAACATGATTTAACTATAGAATACCTAGTGAGATGAAAGGAATATAGTTCTAAATATGATTAGTAATATAATATTAAGGATCTTAATGATGTTCCTAAGTTGATGAAGGAATATAAGGAGAAAGTAGCTAGAATTCAAGCTGTTACACCCACTTCTAAGATCTTATCTTCTTTTTTTTAGCTAAACTTGCTCGCAAAAGAGAGAGATCGTCTTAGAAAGATCTAAATAACACTTATATCATCGCTATATCTAAACGTTCAACGAGTATTGTCGATCGAGAAATAATTTTTCTTTACTCGACAACGTTTATGTGATTAAAGATAATAATATATAATCGTTATTGTAATATAAAGGAGTTTATATATTAACTAATATTCTAACTATATAATTTGATCGTCGAAAAGAATTCACTATTACTAACTTCTCGCTAATTTTAGTATGCTATTATTAACGAATTTTAATTCATAAGATTTTTTTATATACTTTAACATGTATATAGTAAGCGAGGTCGCTAGCTTTTTCTTTTATTTCGGCGGATGTTGTCACGAAAACGCACTTGCTAAGTTAATTAAGAAATCGGCTAAGGCAAGTGCTTGGCTGGCTTGGCTAACTAACTTAGATAGAATTTTCCAACTTAGAATAATCAAGAAATAGACACTCAATTAATCACATACTCCCATTGCTATTATAGACTAACTTCGTATAGATCTTCACGATCTATTATCTTCGAGGAGCGATAGAAAATATTATTAATAATAAGTTCGGAGATTTCTAATTCTACGAAGTCTAGAGTAATATAATTATTTATTAGATAATTTCAATTTCAATAAGATCGTTCGCAATCTAGTTATAAATTATATTAATTTAGTTATCTTTTAGTGTAATTATCTATCTCGTATAATTCGATATAATATTTAAATTATATATAAAGATATAACGTCTTAAATAAAGTTAATTTAAGCGATTAATTAAATAAGTTAATAAATCGATTCTTAACGATTTAAAGAGCTAATTGAAATATAAAGTGCAAGTATTCGCTAGAAGAAAGAAATCTAGAAGCTTCGCGATCGTCAAGACGAACTATTCTAGCGTATTCGATGTTAATTTATATTTATCTATCGTATAGAGAAATAAGTTATCTATAATCAATATAAGAAGATTAAACGAGTTATAAATCGAAAGATTAAAGCGCGAGAGCGAGAACTTATAAAGTAGATTTAAAAAAATATAACGTTATTTCTCTCGTATAAAATATGCGAGCGTAGCTAAAGAAAGATATAGAATTACTTAGTTCTATTCTTTGTATCTTAGAGCGCGTTCGATACGCGTTTCTAAAACGATCACGTATCGTCCGAGTTAAGATCTTCTTCGATTCGCTATCGACTCGTAATATCGAGAACGATATAGATTACCGAGTCTTTAATATTAATAATATAATATCGCCCTATATTCGATAGAAGAAAATATTTCGCAAAGCTCGTCGAATACGAAGAACTTAGACTAAGAGAAGTTATCTTGATAATAACGTAGAACGTCTCTTAAACGTCGTTAAGTTCGAGTCTAAGTTGAACTCTTAGATCTCTTATCTCTTTTCTATAAAATATAAATTTTATTAGTATCTTTACTATCTTAATAATATTAATCTATCTTTAAAGAAATAACTTTATAATCTTAATAGTAAATATTCGTTATAGCGATACTTCGATCGTTATTATTCTTATTAACTTCGCGAACTCTATTTTTTACTTTATCTCGAATATGCGATAGTTAAGCTTAATAGTGTAATATATTTTAAGAATTATACGACGACTATTTACAAAGTCTATATGTCTAATAGAATTTAGTATATCTCGATAAGTTTTAGACTAATTATTAATTTTTTTAATCTTATAAATTACTTATATATATAAGAGTAATTATTCTACGACTTATTTATCTCGATACTTTAATAACTCGAAAATTTCTAGCACTAAGAGAGTAGAAACACTCTAAACTTTCTTAGGTTCGTCTCTATAAGACTATATTCTAAGATAATATATTAACTCGAAGAATATATATTCTTCGAGAATATACTTTTTATTGTATGTTACTATATTATCTAGAGTAATAAGATAATACTAAACTTCTAAACGTATTGATCTTTTTAATTTTATACGTTTTAATTGTATAATACTATTTGAATTTATATTTAAATTATATAGTCTTCGAGTTTATAGACGTTTTAAGCTTGCTTATTCTCGAAGTTTAAATAGTCTTCGAGTTAATATACTATCTTAGAGTGTATCGACTTTTAGATATTTATTTAAGAAATTCGAGAATATCTTTACTCTCTTAGTGCTAGAATCGAAGCGTAAGAAATAAGATTAAAATTAAAACTTTGTTTTGAGGGGAGGGCTTCAAAAATAAAACTCGAGGAACGATTTAAATATAAAGTATAGAAGTGCGAGAAAGACGAGATAAAGAGATCGAAAAGTAAATTAGAAAGTTCAGATATATTAATACTTATCTTTAATATGTTTTCTCGCTCGTTCTCTACTAAGGGCGTTGTTAACTTAATAGAAAAGGTAGAAAATATCTTACGCAGCAAACGCAAAAGCGTAGTAGTTCACTAGAAGGAAACTAAACTTAATGAAAAAGGTTCGTTCTCTATGTTCCAGCAGAGCTTGACTACACCGATAGCAGTTTCGATAGTAGCTTGATATCTCTTATGTTTCCTTGTGACCATCGCGATCTAGACTCCATGCTCTTAGACTTAAATTCGTGGAGAATCTAATTTATTATATGGAAAAATTTGAGATATAGTCTAGCGGGTTAGAACGGCGTGTTGCATATCTAATAATTAATGTTATAACAAAAGAAAAGAAGAATCTATTCTACTTTCGACTTATAGTATTAATTGATATTTCGTCTCTACTATATACTAAAACTATTTATTATTAGAAATACTCTTAATCTATTTCTAAAGCTATTATAAATATATTATTTTTACTAGAACTCGAGTCTTTAATACACTAATTTATAGTTATCTTTATAATATAAGCTCGAAAATAATATAGACGAGATATTTAGTTTTATATCTTAATATCGTTTCTTGAATATTTTTATCTCGAAAGTTAATACTTTAAGATACGTACGGGTCGGAAAGGTGTGATATATTTAATGATATGGGACTAGTTTTTCGAATATCATATTGAAAGATATAGAATATCCTATACTTTCATTGGGTTTTTAATAAATATATTACGTGATATTTTATTATATTCTAAAAATACGTAAAAAGCTTAAGCGAACGCTTATATAATTATAAAATTCTATAAATAGATTAAAAAGATATAATCTTTTAAAAAAAGTTAAAAAAAAGTTAAAAACGACTATATTTAATAGATACCACACCTTTCCGACTCGTAAGTCTACGATATCGTCTTAGTCTTTAATCGCTATTATAATTATCGTTTCGTTAATAAACTTTAAATAAGCTATCTCTATCGTCGTGAAGAGATATTATAATAATAACTTCACTTAATTAAATCTTATCGAGTTTATAAAAGCTAGAATTATATATAACGTCTAGGATAAGAGATTTATTTAATATAATATTATATTAACTATTATATTATAAGAATAAGAGAGATATAAAAGTAATAGATATCGAGATAACGTATTCTATAAGATATATAATATATCTAATAATTATTATCTAAGTCATCGTATCGAGAAGAGATAAAACGTGTATAAATATCTTATAAATAGACGTAAATTTAAGCGATTAAGTATATAAATATATATATAAAATAATTCTATACTAGTATCTAACAACTCTTATACTATTGATATTTAATACTTACTAATACTATTTCTAACTATAATTTATATAAATAAATATTAAAAAGATATAAAGACGAGAAATTACGAGCTTAGTCTTGAGATAGATATTAAGTTGCTAATATATCGCGGAACTTCCGCTCGCGCACTATGCTATATACGGTAGGTGATAGAATTAGAGCGTCGAATTTAGCGACTCTAATTACTATATCGTTCCTTGCGTCTCAAAGATCTACTTATAATATAACGAAGATAATTACGAGTCGGAAAGGTGTGGTATCTGTTGAACATAGTCGTTTTCAACTTTTTTTCAACTTTTTTTAAAAAATT